>JAVXUM010170386.1:0-12058 GCA_035590655.1 Pouteria glomerata
CCACTGAGACCCAACTTCGCCTGAATGCCACTCTTTGACTTCCAAACACTTATACCTTACATCCTCAAGTTCCTAACGCCCAACCAACGCATAAACACATCAAATTCAACTCCGAAAAAACACATCCACTCTTATTCCATTGAACGAATACCATTACGCCCAAAAGTGAGGGGTATTACAGTTAGAACGCCGTTCTCCAAATATGCTCTGATCGCCTTGGCCCACTTAGCATTATCCTTTACTTAGCTCACCTCTAGGATCTAAATGCTCGGGGAATCGAGAATCTCAATCGGCACCTCTGGATTCTCCTCTCCTGAGGATGCAATTCTTGCTAAATGATTAGACTCATCATTCTGCAGTCTAGGGATTCTTTGTAGTTGGAACATTGAAAGCTTCTGAGACAGACTCCTTGTTCTCTCGTAATATTTGGCCATTTGCTCTTCCCGTGCTTTGTAATCCCCTTGTATTTTCTTCCACCACAAGTTGGGAATCACTATAAACCTTTATCTACTCTGTCCCCATTCTCCAAGCCATTCGGAGACCAGCAATGAGTGTCTCATATTCAACCATATTATTGGATGCTGGAAAGTTGAAAGGGAGAGCATATTCGAACTTACGACCCTTAAGAGAAATCAAAATAATTCCAGCACCACTGGAGTTGTTTGTTGAAGAGCCATCGACATACAAAAACCATAGCTGATCAGGCAAGATGTCTGGGGTTGGGTCTGCTAGGGGGGTTATAAATTTGACAATGAAATCTACCATAGCCTGTTCATTTATTGCAAGTATTGGTCTGTATTGGATGTTGAACTGACTCAGCTCGACTGACCACTTTATCAACCGACCGGAGGTTTCAAGGTTGTAAAAAACATTCTTCAGAGGTTGGTCTGTGAACACAACAATTGTGTAGGCTTAGAAGTAAGCTCTTAATCGCCTTGCCGTTGTTACAAGGCAAGGGCCAGCAACTCCATCTTCAGATAACGTTCTTCTGTCTTTGTAGGGCTTTGCTCGTGTAATAGACCAGCTTCTGGACTTCATCTTCCTCTCGGATAAGAGCAGAACTCACTGTCGAGGATGAAACGGTGAGGTACAGGAGTAATTCTTCCCCTGGAGTTATCTGAATAAGTAACGAAACAGACCCCCGGTACTGCTTTAATTGCTTAAAGGCTTCTTCATAGTCGGTTGTCCACTCGAATGCCTTTCTAAGCACTTTAAAGATGCTTTAGCATTTATTTGTTGATTTAGAAATAAATCTATTCAGAGCAACCACCCTATCGGCCAACTTTTGAACCTCTTTTGTCATTCAAGGGACTTGCATCTCTATTATTGCTCTGACTTTTTTTGGATTAGCCTCTATTCCTCGGTTAGAAACCATAAAACCAAGGAACTTATCGGATGCAACCTCAAATACACATTTGGTAGGATTTAGCTCCATACCATACTTCCTCAAAGTGTTGAAAGTTTCTTGCAGATCAGTCATATGTGAACCGCTCGCCTGCTTTTTACCAGCATGTCATCCACGTAGACCTCCACATTTCATCTAATCTAACCCTCAAACATTCTGTTCATCAGCCTCTAATAAGTTACCCCCACATTCTTTAATCTAAAAGGCATTACGTTATAGCAATACAATCTCTGGTCAGTAATGAAAGCCATGCACTCCTGTTCTTAGTCGACCGTTTTTATTTGGTTGTACCCAGAGAATGTATTCATGAAAGATAACATCTCATGGCCGGCTGTAGAATCAACTAATAGGTCGATGGATGGCAGGGAGAAACTATCCTTTGGACATGCTTTATTTAAATCAGTGTCCACGCACATCCGCCACTTGCTGTTTGACTTCTTGGCCATGACTACATTGGATAGTCAAGTGGGGTAATGGACCTCTTAGATAAATTTTGCCTTTATTAGCTTGTCAACTTCCTCAGTGATGGCTTCATTCCATTCAGGGCAGAAAACTCTTCTCTTCTGTTTTATTGGCTGAGCCATCAGAAAAATGTTGAGGTGATGAGCAATTACACTCGTACTTATTCCTGACATGTCTTCGTGAGACCAACAAAGACATCCACATTATTCTACAAAAAATCTTTTTGTTTTGTCTTTAGCAGTTTAAGGGTCTCTGAGCTAACCCTGACCGTTCTTCTTTCCTCGGCGGATCTAATGGAAAGGTCCTCCAGCTCACTTTCAGGCTCTTCTCGTCTTATTTCCTCTTCATCCTAGACTTCTACCCTATTAATCACCAAGGTTTCTTTGGGTGTCTCCTCTTTCAGAGAGGACATGTAACATTCCCGAGTTACTTTCTGGTTACCTTTGACACATCCCACTCACTTCAGTTGGAAACTTAACTCGAAGATGATAAGTGGATGTGACTACTTGGAACTGATTGAGGATCGTTCTTTCAAGAATTACGTTGTACACCGAGGGAAAATTCATAACCAAGAAGTTGATCATCTTTGTGGCTTAGTACTATTTCTCTCCAAGCATGATAGGCAGTGTTATCGAATCAAGCGAGATGACTCAGTCTCTGGTGAATCCAACCAGATGGGAGGATACTAACCGTAATCTATCCTGACCGATCTTCACTTTGTCAAATGCCCCATAGTATAAAATGTTTGTCGAACTTTCACTGTCGACCATGATTCTCCATGTTCTAAAGTTGGCAATGATGGCTAAAATTACAAGGGTATCATCATGAGGTTGACACACTTCATTTGCTTCTTCTTCTATGAACAATAACGATCGGGTCTCTACTTTTGTTTTCTTGGCAAGTGGGTCTGCCACAAGGACATATTTCGATCTGCTTAGGTCCCGAGCATACTTCTTCCGAGCAGAGAATGACTCTCTCCCTGACGTAAAACCACCCGATATCACCATTCTTTTGTCGTTTGGGTGTTGATTTTGCCTTGCTGGGTTGGGGCTTCATCTCTCGGGACTTCTTCTTCGTGGGTTGCGTCGGTTAGGTGTCTTTTGGTCGGGCCTTCTATTGTTACGACCGAGAAAGAACTGACCTAACCTCCATTGACAGACAACTCCTTTAACCCACCTCTTGAGGTCGTAACAGTCTTCTATGTCATGACCATGATCCCAATGGAAATGACAAAATTTCGCTTCGAATCGACTTTTCACCAGGGATTTCATTGGTTCTGGTCACTTGAAATTAGATCATTCAAGATCTCAAAGAGCATATTCTCCAAACTTGTGTTCAGCGGGGTGAATCCCCTTCGATCATCAAACCTCCACTCATTGAACTTTCGCGGCCCCCTATCTAGCCTGTTGTCAAACCTTCTATTCTTGGAGTCCTTGCTATCTCTAGCATTGTCTGGCCCACTTTGCCTTTTCTTGTCAAGTTTAGAGCTTACAGCTCCGTCAGCATCTTTTTTCTCCTTCTGGCGTTCTCCACATTAATGTATATTTGGGCTTGGAACATAAGCTCAGCCAAGTCAGATGGCGGCTTCTTCACCAGAGATGCCATAAACTTGCGTGATCGGAGCCCACTCATGAAGACAGTGAAGACCACCTTCTTATCCACCTCATCAACTTCTAAAATTTCTTTGTTAAATTTCCCAACGTAATCTCTCAGGGCTTCATCTTTTCCCTGTCTGATAGTGACGAGATAAATGGTGGGTCACCTCTACTTCTGACCACCGATAAAGTAGCTCACAAAAAGGTTACTAAGTTTTGCGAAATTGGCATTTAACCCAGTTTAACCTTTGAGAACCACACGTGGGTAGCTCCTTTAAGCGTCATCAGGAATACTCAACACATGATCTCATCAGGGTATGCATGGATGAGCATTAGCGTCTTATAGGTCTCTAAATAATCCAACAGGTCTTGCAACCCATCAAATGAATCCAGAATCAGCACCTTAAATTTCGTAGGGAGAAGGCAAACTATCACCACTAGGACAAACGGAGAATCATTGTTGCCTAATAAACCCTCTACTACATTGGTGTTTTGACCGCTGCCAACACTTCTTCTATCTGAGCCTACATAACTTTGAATTGTTCTTGTCATAAGTTGGCTAGAGTATCCCTCACACTGATGGCTTCAGCCCTTAACACACTTGGGTGACCACCAAGGGGAACAGCAGCTCTCGCAGTTCGTTCCATTCTTCTTGACTCTTCAGGGACATTATTCTCACTAACAATGCCAACCCTTTACGCCTTTGGGCCTTTGGTAAGTCCAACCCCAGCCCTAGCTGGGGCCCCATTTCCCTGCCGTTATGCTCGGCGACACGACCATTATCTGCGCCATTTACTGGTAGAACAACTTGAGGTGGAACCACTGCAGCAAATGGGGCAGCATTTACCCGCTGCAACAACGTCTGATTCAGGGCCATCAATGTTTGCTTGACAGCCATCATTTCCTGCATCTACCTCTTCATTGTATTGATCCTCTCGTCATTCTGGTTTTTCATTTCCATTATTCGTTGAGATTGAGGTTGAATGTTAGTGCCGGATCTGGTTTGGACCATAAAATCGATGAAAAAACTTTGGTTTCCACAGACGGAGCCAACTGATAACACAGTGAATCTGGATGGGCACTGGATGATCTGAACTGAATCCGAGTAACTAAAAATCGTTGTCTTGACACCAGTGTAGTGGCTGCCAAAGAGCCTTTGTTGCTTAAGTTAGCTAAAGATTTGAGAAAATATTTTGGCAGAGTAACGGCAAGGTGGAGTATTGTGTGTACCTGGACACCGGAGGTCGTGAAATTTATATAAGTACCTTGAGCCTACATGGATGTTTATGGGTGAGAACAGTACTGAATTCAACTTTAGACGCAATTAAACTATGCCGCGTGTAGTTGCATATCCCCATGCAAATATTCCTTGATTAGTTATCAAAATCGTTAGTGGGCAGGCGTATCAATAGGCGAGTATCACGGAAATCGTCAGAAGGTTGCTATACATGATAATGACACAAGTATCATTTTTCTTGTGATGTAAGTCATCGGCATTCCTAATCATCCAGTCTGGTAGGATAGATTGATCTATCGTCTGGGAAATATCATTCAGTTAATGCTTCCGATCGAGCATCTAGTCAAGTCATTCTGATCGACAACTCAAGTCAAACCCTATACTAATATCGACCGGGTAATATTAGTCAGTTGGGCGCACCTTACCACAGGATATCTCAGGGGGTGGTTATATGTGACCGCATTTAAAATGTGTGTCTAAAATCAACCCCCAAGTATAAGGGTATGCGGTGTAGCTTTACCTAGTGAGTCTAGGATCGTATTTACAGGGAATTCTAAGTTTCAGTTTCTAAGTTATTGCTAAGTCTATCTGATTTCATTGGTACTGAAAGGAAATCAAAGAAGTTTTGGTAACCAAAGTGTTTGTCTAATTATCCTAAACAATAATGATAAATTCAAGTATATTTAAAAACAAATAAAAGCAAGGAACAAATAAAAGCAAGGAAGCAATAAATTTCTAAGTTCAAAGATTAATAAAGATCTTGGTTTGGTATTCAATTTTCGGGTAAGGTGAAATTTAATAATCAAAACCCTATTCTATAACAGCAATTTAAATCCCACGTTTCTTATTAAAATAAGGAGAAATTTAAATCGGAAAATAAATCATTGAAGCATTTACTAACCATATTCAAATTCGTATTCACGTATTCTGGATTACGAACCCGGAAAATATTCTTTTTAAAATCTTTGATTTTGGAATTAAATTCAATTACATCAAGGTTTCAAAGAATATTTAAAGTGCCAAAGAGATTTTTCAGGGATTCAACGAATTTGAGCAAACCTTCTTGTTTTCTAAGGTCTTTAAATAAATTAAAATTAATTCCATAAAATTTAGGGTATTAACCATTGAACTCACTTACTCTACTTTGAAATCCCAACCCAAGAGAAAAGGAAACTAGCCACTCATGATTGATTTATTCATTAATACTTTTTTGAATTTAAAATTAAAAATAGATTAAAACAACGAACCTAACAAATCTCAACATCAAGAAAACAAAACACAAAGAACCTAGATACTCCTACGCATGCATGAACATAATTAATTTTAATAATATTAAACTATTAATCTTTAATATTTAAAAACCTAAGATTAAACTAAACTAAATTATTGTATAATAAAATCAGAAAACCAGAAAAGAATAACAAACCCTAACCTTAGAACAAGAATTTCATGCAAAACCAATGATAATCACGTTAAGAAGCACATGCAAAGCCATAAAAATCTAATACAAATCTAAAGAGTTGATCTTTATTAATTAAAATCCAATCAAGAATGTAAACTTACGCGGAACTAGGCTCAAAAGTAGAAAAGAAAACAGAACACAACATTAGTATCAGGAAAACAGCAAGTTGCAGCAATATTTTTCAATTATTCGCTCAAAACTCTCTCCAAAACTTAAGAAAATTGAAAAGAAATAAAGCACTCTCTCAGCTAAGACAGTAGGGAAGAAGTCCTTAAAACGTTGCCCAAGGTTTCCTTTATATAGGAATACAAAAAAAACCCTAACGAAATAAAAAAAACGCGGACTGCTGATCTGCTCGACCGTCCGGACGCTCGACACCACTGTCTGGACGGTTGGTCTGTTTTCTTTAAGTTCCGGAATTCGTCTCCTCTCGGCCGTCTGGACAGTTGGGCTGAGCATCCAGATGGGTCTCTATGAGATCTTCCTCTTGGTCTTCTCCAAGCCTTGTTTTAGTCCCGTCTTTGCTTCCGGTGGCTTCTTCGCTTTGTTTTATTATCTCAACTTTGTTGTTTTCTTCATCACTTGTCAAGAATATGTCCTTGTTTTCACTGCAATGAATGAAACAACCATAAAAGTTTGAAATAATTATAAAATAACAAACTTAAAAGTAAAATACAATTAAATATACTAATTTGTTGGGCCTGTAATAACGTTTTTCAAGCGTAATCACTAATCATTGCCCTGTGGCTCTTTGTACCCTAAACAACGATGTATAATGTGGCTAAGCGTGACCCTATGGCTATTTGTAGTGACTCTCTCTCAATTATGTGGAGTTTACTCTCAAGTGCAATAGGTCAGTTATAGTGGGTCAAGATGAGTCCCAAGTCAATTCCTTAGGGAGCTTACTTGATTTTAAATCAAAGGTTTGGTCTTTTCTTTTTCGAAACTCGTTTTTAGGAAAATACTTGCCAATAAGTAAATTAGAAACAAAAATTATTACTATTTTTTTGTTTTGTTTTCTTAAAATCAATCAAACAAAGATGTCAAAAGTTTAATTAAAACTTTGAAAATGGATTAAAAACCTTGACTTCTCACCCATCCGGTGGTGATGTGGCATAGAACTACTTGAACTCATAGACGTACTTTGGAATTCACATTAGCCAAGTATCTGTTCAAACAATTTAAGTTCAAGCACACAAGGACAGTGAAACAAACAATCGGACTTGTCATCCAAATGTAGGTTATATCACGAGTGGCTTGATTTCTAAAGTACTTGATTAGGGTTTTATCTTGGAAAATGAATTCTACTTTTACAGGGACATTGAACCGGAGTAAATTTTCTTAAGAATTCCTTCTAAAAACATCCCACACCAATTTTATCACAAGCAAAAGTTTTCGAATGGATTAACCAACTATTATGAAAATTCCAAAGTTTTTTTATCAACACAAAATGTTACTTGAAAATCGTATTCGTACGAGTTCAAAGTTCTATAGCCAACATCACCACCTTCAATGGTTCAAAGCCAAGAAGGTGGTTTTGCCTAATATAGCTAATAATAAATTAAAAGCAAACATCCAAATGTAAAGAAGAAAGTAAACAACTAAAAACAGAACAAAGAAATCGAACCTTGAACTTAGGATTAATAAAACGAAATGAATTTAAAAAAAAAAATGAGTATGGAAATCCTAGTCGGAAGTGACTTGGATTCCTCTCTAGGTTAAGTACTAAAAACAAGTGGCAAAAGATGGATCCCCTCCTCAAATTCTGCAGGCTCACTTATTTATACAAGTCCATAAGTGATGGTACATTAGTCTTTTTACAGAAACGAAGAAAACCAAAAGTCACCATCCGTGGGGCGCCCAAGTATAGGTGGGGTACCCCTAGCACTGTTCACCCAAGTGTTTGATGAAGTCCTGACTGAAATGGCTCAAAAGTAGGTCTCTGGGGCCGCCCGACTGATTCATGTTGGGGCGCCCCAGATTGATGCCCTCCAAGTGTTTGTAGAATTGTCCAAGCCAAGGTCCGAAGTTACACTTTCTGGGGGCGACCGACTGATTCGCCCAGATTGGGTGGGGCGCCCTAGGTACTATTCACCAGCTTCCAAAATCAGCTCTCTTTAAGTTTTTGCTTGTATTTCTTTCATTCCTTGGCAAGTTGGACCTCATTTCCTACACAATTTGATAAATGTGTCAAAATCATGATATAATCAAGAACTTATGAAGATAAAACACTATCAAACATTCATATAACCATGATATTATGACACAAATAATGCACAATCACATCCCCCAACCTAGACGTTGCTAGTCCCTAGCAATGCATGCATTGTAAACCATGGGAGATAGAATAAGTGTGTAAGAGGATACCACCAAGTCAACTTTTTATTCAAATAAAAGCTAAAATGAAATCTAATACTAATTCATTGTCCATTTTCGTAGGAGACACATGACAACACTTAGCGCATGAGGCAAGCCCTTTAAACCCTTAGGTTTCCCTAGTGGACGAGTATGCTCTCGTGAAGATTTGCAGTGATGCTACCCACAAACATCAATAGTTCAGTTTCAAATGACCAAGAATGATTAAGATAAAAAACAAGTCAAGTGCAAGCTTCATAAGCTACAAAGCTCAAATATCATGTGTGAGTCCCAAGTACTAAGCATGAAAGCACTAATCCTTAAGCATGAAGTTCATGAGTACAAGGGTGCTTCATTCATTCCCCCAAAGGTCACAAGAGCATAACCGGAGCTAGGTTTCAACTTTAAGTCCTCACAAGATATGTCACTCATAGAAAGGACTTCACTCATCATGGGTTCACACATTCCTAATAGCACGAGATGCTATCTTAGTTGCACACAACCCTACGAGCAAATGAGTGAAATTAATTGATGCTCAAACAGATAGCTCATAACCATGTTCTAATGCACGAAAGCTCACAACAACCTACGCGCCACCACAGCACACCACACAAGAGTTGCTCACTTAGAATCAACTAGGTCTTTATTTCAGTTGTAACTTAGCCCGGGGTGATGGTTACCAATGGAAGATATGGAGTTCAAAGCACAAGTCTTGGGATAAAGATGTTCAAGTGCATGCAAGTCCCAATTAACCCGTTTCCATTTTAATCGCAACGAGAAGCTTATTATTACTGAATACTACCCTTAGGACACTTATAATTTTTTTTATTATTTTTACTTTTATTTTTATATATTTTTTTATTTTTTATTTTTTTTTGACAAATGTGTATATACATATGAATTCATACCCACTTCATTCACATGATGCTCTCCCAAGCTTACATGCCTGCCCCAAATCTTCAAATTAGGCCTTGAAGCACTTTCACATTCTAAGAAATGTGAGAGTAAGGCTTACATTATGTAAATGGGTGTAAGGAATATCGTATGAAGGGATAATCAAGAAAATTTAAAACTTAGCAAAATGGCTTCAAGTTGGTTCCTAGGACGATTTCATATTGAGCAAAGATAAGAAGGCTTAAAATAACAAAAATGGGCTAGCATCATGTTCTATATTTGCAAACAACTTGTATGTACCATGTGATAATCATGCAAGTATATGTGATGCCTTTGATGCATTGAAAATCACATTGATAATCAAAAGAGCTGTGATTTTATGCAAACACTCAAGAAAAAAAATATATAAAAAGCTCAAAAGCTCACATTAAGAGGTATAAGTCTCAACCTAGTCCAAAGATGCTCAATTGACCAATGGTAAATAAACTCCACACACAAGCACCTTCACTCCACACTTTGGTCAGAACATGACTCATTCAACTCGAGCTAAACTTCCTATAAAAACTCAAACAAGGCTTATTCATCACTTGCTCACTCAAAGTCATTATGAACCAAACCACAAACCTAAAATATATATATTTTTTTAAGAAATAATGATTGGTGATTGGTGATCATGCATCATCATATGAGCTCTACCCCTCAACCTATAACAAACATTTTCTTAAGTGAGCATGATGATGATGGTGCAAGAAAGGTAATAATGCAATTGGTCAAGCACCCCCCAACCTGGACTATATCATATACCTCATGAGATATGAATAGAAAGTATAAATGCAAAAACAATAATCTCAAAAGTCCAACCAAGGGAATTAAGATATCACCTGCAATCACCATGTGCACCATCACAACAAACTGTACAAAATAGTGAACAAGGATAATGCAAAAGTAAAGGTAAAGAAAATAACAAAATATGTACAAGAAAAAGAGATCAAAATGAAAGGAAAAACAAAAATCCATTAGAAAGCCTAAATCCAACAAGATTCTAAAATAGAGTCCAAGTACAAACAACTGCAGTCCAAAATGAAAAACACACATCACAGCATGATCAGTTTTAGGTAGTATAGATGAGACTTGACTTAATGACCTAAACTGACTAAAATGCCCCAAAGGCATCAAAATCCATGACTAGAAGGTGGCCTGTCAAACGAGGAACAAGTGGGGGCCAACGCACGAATGTCATCTATGATGGTCTCTAGTAACTAGCATTGGGACGCTTGCTCAGTCTCAATCCTGGTCAAGGAACCTCGAATGATAGGGATCTCTGCCTCAACATACTGCAAGCAGACATCCATACTATACAGGAGATCATCCTGGCGAACGGTGCGAGGTGGGCATAGTGGTGGCCTGTGAGTAGTGGAAGACCCTGGGTCAGAAGAAGTACCAGCCTGAGTGGTGGTGGTAGACTCTCATAAGTGCAACTGAGCCGATTTTCTAGTACCTGTGGACTCAAAAATTACACTGGCAAGAGAAACAGTCTTAGCCGCCTTCTCGATGACTACTCCAAGCTGCTCTAGAATGCCGGTGATCAATCCACCAAATGGCAAAATAGACGGGCTTGTTATGTGGTCAGCTCTATGCACTATCGTGTCAAATATCATGGAAGCTAGATCAATGGGTATTCTAGTACCAATGGCATAGAGCAATAAAACACACTCATGGCTCACCGTATCATCATGTATCATCAGGAATATCTGACTGCAAGACAACTCATGAAGTACTCGATAGAAAGAGCTGAGCTTTTTCTTGGGAAATTATGGTACAAAGCCCCAAGTCCTGTGAGTGTTCCCCGAGAGAGTAAAAGCAAGAGTGTCTCTGGAAGGACAAGTCTCCTCAGGAAAAGGATACCTTGTGTCATCCACCCGTTCTAGATCGAAATATGTAGCAATGGTGGATGGTTTAACATGAAGGCGTTTGTGATACCCTCAACTTTGGTGTGTATGAAAAATCCTTAATGTCTTTCTTGTGGAGATGAGAGTAGAACTTGTTAATGTGGTTAACGATTATGTTATTTATGTTGTTCCACGTGTTGGGAGTTAGAGTGCATGAATTTGCTTGTGTTTGGTTGTAGTTAAATGTGTATGTGAGATTCATGCATTGGTTGTGGAGATAAGATCATGGTGGTATGACTAAAGTTTGGGTCCTTTAAATTTTGTTTTTTTTTTTTTTGTTATGAGTTAGAAGACTTGTTTGGGATTGTGCATGAGAGTGTGAATGATGCATGAAGAAGAGTTGGGAATTTGAAAGAAGGAGAAATTCGGCTATGGAGGGCTTTGGTATCACCTTTGACCAAACTTGGGTCATTTTGGACCAAGCAACCCTAAACCTTGACTTGTTGACTATTTGACCTCCACCTAAGCTTATGTATATATGTATAATATTGGAGAAGGTTGCGAGAGAGGGGGATGGCCGGCCATTGGATTGGTCTTTCATTTCCTTTGTTTGTTTGTGGCTTAATGAAGTCAAGAGTAGTAAGAGATGGTGGGACCCCCTAGTTAATGTTTTAAAGACTTGTGTGCATATATATATATGTATTAATTGCAAGGTGTGGGAAGAAAGAGGAATGGCCGGCCAAGGGAGTTCTCTCCCAT
>JAVXUM010170405.1:0-12056 GCA_035590655.1 Pouteria glomerata
ACTTGGGAGGAAACCTTAATGCTTATGAAAACCTTTGTATATCTTGATGAAAGATGAATGCACAATGTTCTAGTTGACAGGAAGAATGCTCATGATTATGTTGAGTAGTTGTGTTTTTGATGGGATGACTCGTGACACCAATTGACATGCATGCTTTACACTCACTCCCTGGGTCTCGGGACTCGGGCCGTGACACTTGGAATGAGATACTATTGCTATTAAAAACCACTTGCATACTCTTGAGACGCGATAATTGTGAACGATACTTATATTGTATGAAAATGCTCATGGATGTGTTGTTTATATGAAACCGAAATGGATTATGCGTGGACTTACATAAGTTACAAACGTAATGGAAGATGCCAAAACAAGAGACTTGAATTGAGGCGAGATGCTCATGTTTATGAAGATACTTGAAATGAGAATATTCATGGGAGAACTTGTGATAATGAGTAACCAAATGACATGCGTTATACATGAACTCACATAAATTACTAATCTAATAGAAGAATGAGAAAATGAAATAATGGGTGTATCGTCGCTTTGGAAGCGTGTTCCTAAAGCACGAGGTAGGCTAGGTGGCTGCTAGACCACAGGCGAGATAGTGAAATGACTGATTATGTGATAGGAATTGGAAATAAGGGAAGGCACAGGTGGCTGCTGGACCAGACATGCTTCGCCTTATGGATATGTTTATGGTGGATCGTCGACTTGGAGGTGTACTCCTAAAGCACGAGGTAGGTCAGGTGGCTGCTGGACCACATGTGAGACAGTGAAATGACTGATTATGTGGTGGGAATTGGAAATAAGGGAAGGCATAGGTGGCTGCTGGACCATGACATGCTTCGTCTTATGTATATATTTATGCCGGATCGTCGCCCTGGAGGTGTACTCCTAAAGCACGAGAATAGGCAGTATAAGGGAGGTGGAGTGATCAGGAGGTAGTGGGAAAAGATAATAATGCTTACGTAATTATGAATATGAATATCTATTAGACTAAGGCATTAGTGCTTACCTATCACATGGAAGTTGAATATTGTTATAATTAAACATTGTGGTTACGAGTTATGATATTTGCTAGTATGTTATGGTACTTGGATTAGTCTTACTGCTCAGTACTTCATGATTATTACATGCGTCATGTTGATAGTATGAGGAGTATATCGTGGGCACACACCGTCCGTGCTCACGTCCCTACAGCTGTCTATGCAGGACCCACACGGGACGATTAGAAAGGATCTCGGGTAAGAGCTTATAGAAGACTCACACAGAGGCTTTTTTTGTAAGAACTGGATGAGTGACATATGTGTAAATGTATTTCGATAAAACATTGGGATGTGTATATGTATTTCCTTTTACTTTTAGTCCTGTAAGGGCCATAAGGCCAAGACATGTACCTATTTGTGGAAATTCAAAATAGTGGAATTGTTTTACATTATTATTAGATGATGTGGACTAGAGTTATGGTCTTGGATAAATTGTATATTTAGTTTATGCAACCGCTGCATGGTTAAATGGCAGCGAGCATATGTATATTGCACAGGTTTGCCTACCAAGTACCCATTGTACCAATTTTAGGCCGTTACATAGCAGATCGACTATTGTGGGTCCACTACGTGGGCGGCGTGTTTGGTCTGATTCGATGACCCAGTTTTCATGATATGCATGTTTTATACTCACTCCCTGGGTCCCCGAACCCGGGGCGTGACAATACCTAGGAGACTGTGAGAGTCTAGTTTTGCATGTGGCATGAGTATGTAGTATAGTGATTGTATAGCTCTTCAGACGATGGGACATGGAAACTTAGAAAACACCCTTCGTTAATGGCAAGTGAATGTGTTATGTAATGTGTAGATCGTTGTGCTAAGTTTTAAATGAGGCTCTGTTATACTATTATTCTAGCTATTGAATTAGTTTTATTTTTATATATGCCTATGATAATTTGGTGTTAGATAAAATGCCACCACCTGATACCGGGGTTAGAGGCCGGGGAATAGGAAAAGGACAAGGAGATGTCCCGATGTAGAGAGGTGAAATTAATGCACTGGTTCAGCAGGGACAAGAAACCTATCAAAGTGCAGTCACAGAAGCACAAGGTATACCAGAATGTGAAGAGGTGCAGTTAGGGGCACCAGTGGTTCCACCGCTCGTAGCTATTGACGCTGGGGCAATATTGCAGCAAATGGTGGCAGCAATGGCCACGTTAATAAGAGAAGCGCGAGTTGGCCCTTAACTACATATTTAAACAAGTACTACTACAATGGAAAGATTTAAGAGGATGAAGCCTCCAACATATAATGGAATTGCTGATACAGATGTGGCATAGCAATTCCTAGACGAATGTGAGAAGATTCTAGTTGCTATGGAGATCATTGAGCCGTCTACCCGTATATCCTTGACGGCATTCCAGCTAGCGAAAAGGGCATAAGCTTGGTGGTCTAGTTTAAAGGAAGCAGAGGGAGTAGAAGGCCTCGCTTAGGAAAGGTTTAAAGAGAGATTTCGTGATCATTTTTTCTCTTAATCATTAAGAGAAGCAAAGATGAAAGAATTTGCAGTTTAACCCAGGGGACGATGGCAGTATTGGAATATGAAAGAATATTTTTAGACTTATCAAAGTATGCACCTAAATTGATTACATCACACATTTGAAATGCAGAAGATTTGAAAGGGGACTGAGGCCAACGTTAAGAAACAAAATGGTATTGCTTGGTTTGGAAGATTATGAGACCTTAAAAAATAAAGCTATGACGGTGGAAAATGACCTAAATGAGACAAAGATGATTCATTAAAGCCGCCATGGTAGAAATACAGGAACTCGACAGGAGGGAAAAAATAAGAAGAAATTGAAGAGAAGTTCATCAACTCTATCAATGTAACAACCATTTCAAAGGAGTACGGTACCCAGGCAAATAAAAAGATCAAAACAAAATGTTCAGAGGCAGATCGTGTGCTATAATTACAGAATGCCAGGCCACAAAAGTACAGACTATCCTAAAAATAGGAGGCCAGGTGAATCTATGGGACATGGAAGTAGCAGGCCTAGGGTAGATAGTAGAATATGCTATGGGTGGGGACAAATGGGGTATATTCAAAAGTTTTGCCCATTTTTTAAAGATGCTACAGGAGGAAAGATGGGAATAATAGGATAATCTTCCCAGGGTAATCGTTCTTCCACTTCCTAATCCATGCAACAATAGTTACCCAGGAGTGCCCCACAAGGGGCAATACAAAGTGGAGTGTCACAGCAACAGAGAGGGAATCTACAAAGCCAAAGGATCGGCTAACCGCCAACCACACAAACTCAAGGAAGGGTGTTTACAGTGGCGATATAGGATACTCCAGCTGAGCCTATGGTGACTTGAGGTATTTTTTGCAATTATTCATCTAGTGCCACCATACCCTTAGACATGGAAGCGTCACATTGATTTACTGCTGTAAAATTTGTACATGCTTTGGGATTGGATGTCAGTCCTATAAATAAGTTCCTATGTGTTGAGACGCTAATAGCCGGGTTTTCTTCTTTGAAACAAAGGTGCAAGGGGTGTGAATTAAGGGTAGATGATGTGTATAATGGGAGAGAGTTTGTCTCAACCTTTGATTTAACTGTATTGGAAATGAAGGGTTTTGATGTTATTCTTGGAATGGACTAGCTTGCAGCCTACTAAGCCATGATTGATTGTCATGGACGAAGAGTCACTCTATTTACCCCCAAGGGAGAAAAGATTTGCTTTTATGCAGATCGATGTGAAGTAAGGGGCTTGATACTCTTACATAGCCCTACAAATACCACCTTATGCAGCTTATTTGCTTGCATGGTATTAGAAAAAGAGAGTGAAAGAAAGAGAATTGACTTGCCTAAGGTTGTGAAAGAATTCCTTGAGGTATTTCCGAAAGAATTATCGGGGTTGCCACCTGAAAGGGAGGTGGAGTTTTATATTAACTTCGTTCCAGGAGCAGAACCCTTTTCTATTCCCCCCTATCGGTTGGCATCGACGGAGCTAGCAGAATTGAAGAAACAAATTAAAGAATTGTTGGCAAAAGGATTCTTTAGACCAAGTACTTTGCCCTGGAGGGCACCAGCATTATTCACAACGAAGAAAGATAGGACATTGAGGATGTGTATTGACTATAGAAAGTTGAATAGGGTGACTATCAAGAATAAATACCCACCGCCCAGAATTGATGATTTATTTGATCAATTGAAAGGGTCTTTAGTATTTTCAAAGATCGACTTGCAGTCGGGGTATCACCAGTTGAGAATACAGGAGGAAGACATTCCAAAGACGGCATTTAGGGCTCGTTACGGTCATTATGAGTTTCTAGTTATGCAATTTGGTTTGACAAACGCACCAGTAGTATTTATAGACTTGATGAACCAGGTTTTTAAAGACTTTTTAGATAAGTTCGTGGTAGTGTTCATAGATAATGTTTTGATGTATTCCAAGTCAGAAGAGGAACATGAGCAGCACTTGAGACTGGTGTTATAAAGATTGAAGAAGCATCAATTATATGCTAAACTAAGTAAATGTGAATTCTGACTTAGAGAAGTTAAATTTTTAGGGTATGTTATCTGTAAAGAAGGGATAGCCGTGGACCCCTCTAAGATTGAATCAATCTTAGAATGGTCACAACCAAAGACCGTGTTTGAGATTCGTAGTTTTCTCAGATTGGCAGGATACCACAGAAGATTTGTTCTAGATTTTTTAAGGTTAGCAGCCCCACTGACCAGGCTAACCAAGAAAGGAGTGATGTTTGAATGGAGCGAAGCATGTGAAAGATCTTTCCAGGAGATAAAGAGGAGATTAACCACCATACCCGTTCTAGTTGTTCTAGAGAGAGGAGCTGGATATTCAGTATATTGTGATGTCTTACGGGAAGAACTTAGGTGCATTTTAATGCAAAATGAAAAAGTTATGGCCTATGGTTCCAGGCAATTGAAAACCTACGAGAAACATTATCCGGTGCATGATCTAGAGTTGGTGGTAGTAGTCTTTGCATTGACAAGTTGAAGACACTATCTATTTGGTGAGAGGTTTGAAGTATTTTCAGATCATAAAAGCTTAAAGTATATTTTTACTTAAAATGATCTGAATCTGAGGCAATGACGATGGAATGAGTATATGAAAGACTATGATTTTGATCTACACTATCATCCGGGTAAAGCCAATGTTGTTGCAGATGCATTGAGTCGAAAGACTAGAAGTACTATAGCTAATATGTCAGTGAAAGAATGGGAAATGATGAAGACTTTGAATGAATTTGGCTTCGAATTAAAGGAAGATGAGAAGCAGGTGGTGCTATATGCTTCAGTTGTTCAACCTGTCTTGACCAGTAGAATAATCGAGGCCCAGAGAATTGATGAAGAAACAAATAAGATTCGGGAGAAAGTAAAAGACTCGGTGGATATCCCGAGTCGGGTGATAGATGATGATGGAGTCGTAAGATATCAGAGAAGAATTTATGTGCCTGTAGCTGTTCGAACTAAAGTGATAAAGGAATAGCATCATTCAAAACTAGTGGTACACTCAGGGGGTATAAAGATGTATCATGATTTGAAAAGGCAATTCTATTGGGCTAGAATGAAAAAGACGTAGCCGAGTTTATTAGTAAATGTTTGACTTATCAACAGGTAAAGGTAGGACATCAGAGACCAGCTAGATTATTGCAGCCTTTGCCTGTGTCTGAATGGAAATAGGAGAATATGACAATAGATTTCATGTTAGGATTACAAAGAACAAGAAGAGGTTATGATGCCATATGGGTAATTGTGGATCATTTGACAAAGTCCGCTCACTTTTTGCCAATGAAAATGACGGATTCAGCAGACTCTTTGGCACGGCTGTACATTAGAGAAATTGTGAGATTACATGGGACACCCATGTCAATGGTCTCCGACTGGGACACCAGATTTGTTTCGTGATTTTGGTGAAGGTTCCAAGTTGCCATGAGGGCGGAATTATGTTTCAGTGCGGCTTACCATCCTCAAACTGATTGGCAGTTAGAACAAACAATACAAATTTTGGAAAATATGCTCTGAGCTTATGTGTTGGATTTCAAAGGAAGCTGGGAAGACCATTTGCCATTGGTGGAGTTTACCTATAATAATAGTTATCAATCCGGTATTGGGATGGCATCGTTTGAGGTTTCATACAGAAGACTATGTAGATCACCAGTGTGCTGGATGCAAATTAGGAAGGTAACTATAATTGGGCCCGAATTGGTGCGAGAAATGAATGAAAAGATTAAAATTATCAAATAGAGGTCGGAAACAGCACTTAGCTAACAAAATAGTTATGCGAATTAATGAAGAAGGCATCTGGAGTTTCAAGTGGGAGATCATATATTTTTGAAGGTATCACCATGAAAAGGCCAATTGAGATTTGGTAAGAGAGGAAAGTTATCTCCTTGGTATATTGGACCATTTGAAATTTTGGAAAGGGTTGGAAAAATGACATATAGTTAGCATAGCACCAAATTTATCTAGAATACATGAAGTTTTTCACATTTCAATGTTGCGTAAATATATCCCAAATCCTGCTCATGTATTAAATTGGAATGAATTAGAGATAGACTCAGATGTGAAGTATGAAGTGAAGGCGGTTCAAATTTTGGATACTCGTGATTAAGTGCTTCGAAGCAAAACAATTCCATTAGTTTGAGTATTGTGAAAGTATCATTGAGTAGAAGAGTCTACATGGGAACGTGAGCTCAAGATGCAGGAGAGATAACCACATTTTTTTTTCTTGAAATATGTGTATGTAAAATTTTGAGGACAAAATTTTTATAAAGGGGGAAGGATATAACATCCTGACTTTAGTAAGAATATAAACTTACGATTTTAAATATGTTTTTGGAATGAAAGTATGTAAATGAAGTGGTCTTGGTGGTTAGGTAGGCCTTAGGGGTGAGAAATTTGAGAAAAATAAGCAAAATAGTGCAAATTGGAACTTTTTGATCTAGAAGCATGTAGAGGGGCACCTGTGGCACTGTTCTCGAGTCCTCAGGGGTGCCCGGGGTGGTGCCCAACAACCTGCTCGATGAAATGCCTCAAAGAAAGCTGAATTTGGAGTTCTCTAGGGGTGCCTACCTGATTCAAGGTGGGGCACCCATGGGGACATGTGGGGTGCCCCACTTGTGCTGGAGATGACAACTTTGACCAAAAGAAAGGCTGAACATGTGGGGCTCACTTGAGTGACTTTTAAGGGTAAAAAGGGGTTTTACCATGGTTGAAAATTTGGTGAGAGACACATGTATAGATAAGAGAGAAAGGGGAAGAAAAACCTAGAACTTTAGTATTTGGGAGAGGGAGAAAATTGAAGAGAAAAGAAAGAAGAAAGAGAAAAAGAAGAGAAAGAAGAAGAGAAGAAAATGAAGAAAAACTAAGGGAAAAGGGAAGATCCAGCTACAAACCAACAGAAAAAAATTATTTTTGGCAAGTTATCCAAGTTTTGGTTTCTCTACAAGTTAAAGATGAGAAAATATCCTAGAAATCTAACTTAGGATTATATATGCATCAAGGTGACTATTTAATAGTTTGGTGCCAAGAGGGAAGAATTGAAAGAAATGAAGTTGGAGATACTTAAAGAGGAAATTCAAGAAGCAAAAGTTCATCATCTTCTAGCTTCTCTTATTCAAATTAAGGTAGGGAATTCTCTAACTTCTTGTAGCATATTTAAGAGGTAACTAAGTAGATCATAAAAGAAAATAGAGTTAAAGAAACTTGCTAAATCTTTGGGATTTAAAAACTTAGATTGGGGGATTAAATTGATTGGAGTTAGTTTTAGTGATTTATGGAACTTTTAGGCACTAGATAATACCTTGAATTTTCATATTTCATTAAATCTTGAGTGGGACAAAGGTTATGAATGTAAAGTTTGCACATATGGTCAAGACACAAAGGATAGTTGAAGTCTAAGCCTGTGGGGTGCCCGTACATCGGGGTGGGGCGCCCTTGCCCCCTTCCTAAACATGAAAACTTGATTTTTATACATTTATTCTACCTAAAGATTACATAAGATAATAATGTTGATAAATAACCTCAAGAGAGTTTTTTTAAAATAATATTGCTTATTGTGCACTGTTATATGAGTGGAAATTATTGTATGATGCAATGGAATAATAAATATTAATGTAATGGTAACTCTAATGGTTCCATAATCTCACGAGATCAAAGAATTTTAAAATGCTAAGATTCATAAGATAAGTAACGGCGATTGTATGTTGTTGCAAGTTTGGTATGATTGATGAAATGAATGGTGAGAACTTGTGATGTGTGATGTGTCGGAGGGTGTGGTGGGGTACGGAAATACAAAGGATCATGAGTTTTACCCTGGGGTTGGAAGTCCCGAAACCTACTTTGGGTTACGATGTTTACGCCAATGGGTTAGTAGCCCAAAATATGGCGCTCAGTTTATCGTTTTTGTTGGGTCTGGACCCATAAAAAATGATAATGTTGACGTACCCATCCCCGACGACTTGTTTGTTGGATATGTGATGGAAAGTTTCTTTGTGGTATGTTTGTGTGTGAGACTAATACTTAGTGTGTTTGAATTAGCATTGAATAATTGGCATGACTTAAATTCTTGTAATTTTATGCATAATGGGAATATAGAGGATCATAATTTACATTTGCCCTTTTACTTAAATGCAATAATAGGGAATATTACATTGTATTGGTACTTTACCTTTTATATATACTATTGTGAAGTTTCGTGAGCACACATGGACTAGTGTTCATGTCCCTACAGATTTTGTTGCAGGGACAGATCAAGATGCTTAGGTGGGCATGCGGGCAGAATAGGAGAGCATTTGCATGGATCTTCATAGAAGTTGCTCACATTTTTGCTTACACATGTTAGACATTCTTTTGAGATTGTAAAGAGATTATAATATGAAATTTAGTATTTTTTTAGGTTGTAATAGCCATAAGGCCTAACTTTTAATTTCCTTGAATATATATATTGTGGGTTTATTACATGGATGTTGTATGGCTCTGATCAGGGTTAGCTAGTGCACGTATGATGTATGTTTAATTTATTCTCCCCTTGGGTCACTTGAACCGGAGCGTGACATGATGGTATCGGAGCCTAGACTAGAACACCTAGGAGACTGTGGGAGTCTAGTTTTTCATGTTGCATGAGTATGTAGTATAGTGATTATATAGCTCTTTAGATGATGGGACATGGGAACCTAGAAAACACCCTTGGTTAATGGCAAGTGAACGTGTTATGTAATGTGTAGATCATTGTGCTAAGTTTTAAATGAGGTTATGTTATACTATTATTCTAGCTATTGAATTAGTTCTGTTCTTATATATGCTTATGATTATTTGGTGTTAGATAAAATGTTGCTGCATGAGATCGGGGTTAGAGGCCGGAGCTGAAGTTAGGGTCGAGGTCGGGGAAGAGGATAAGGATTAGGACGAGGAGATGTCCTGATGCAAAGAGGTGAAATTAATGCACCGGTTCAGTAGGGACAGGAAACCCATCAAAGTACTGTACCGGAAGCATAGGGTATACCAGAACGTGAAGTGGTGCAGTCAGGGGCACCAGTGGTTCCACCGCCCGCCGTTGTTGATGCTAGGGCGATATTGCAGCAAATGGCAGCAACAATGGCCACCTTAGCAGGAGGGGCGCGAGTTGGCCCTCAATTACAGATTCAAACAAGTACTACAACATTGAAAAGATTCAGGAGGATGAAGCCTCCAACATATGATGGAATTGCTGATATAGATGTAATTGAACAATTCCTAGATGAATGTGAGAAGATTCTAGTTGCTATAGAGATTACTGAGTCATCCGCCCATATATCCTTTACGGTATTCCAGTTAACGGGAAGGGCATCAGCTTGGTGGTCCAGTTTAAAGGAAGTAGGGGGAGTAGAAGGCCTCACCTGGGAAAGGTTTAAAGAAAGATTTCGTGATCACTTTTTTCCTCAGTCATTAAGAGATAAAAAGAGGGAAGAATTTGCAAGTTTAATCTAGGGGACGATGACAGTACTGGAATATGAAAAGAAGTTTTCGAACTTATCAAAGTATGCACCTGAATTGATTTTCACCACACATTTCAAATGCAGAAGATTTGAAAGGGGGCTGAGGCCAATGTTAAGAAACAAAATGATGTTACTTGGTTTGGAAGATTATGAGACCTTGATCAATAGAGCTATGACGGTGGAAAGGGACCTAAATGAGATAAAGATGACCCATGAAAGCCTCCATGGTAGAAATACAGGGACTCAACAAGAGGGAGAAAACATGAAGAAATTGAAGGAAAATTCATCAACCCCATCAATGCAACAACCATTTCAAGGGAGTACGGTACCTAGGCAAACAAGAAGATCAAAAGGAAACGTTCAGAGGCAAATCGTGTGCTACAATTGCAAAATGCTAGGCCACAAAAGTACAAACTATCCAAAAAATAGGAAGCTAGGTGAATCTATGGGACAGGGAAGTAGCGGGTCTAGGGGAGATAGCAAAATAAACTATGGGTGTGGACAGATGGGCCATGTTCAAATGTTTTGCCCCTTTGTTCAAGATGCTACATGAGGAATGATGGGAATAAAAGGATAATCTTCCCAGGGTAATCATTATTCCACTTCCCGATCTGTGCAATAACAACCACCTAGGGGTGCCCCATAAGGGGCGATATAAAGTATAATGTTATAGCAATAGAAATAAAATCTACAAGGCGAAAAGATTGGCAAGCCACCGACTATACAAACTCAGGAATGGTGTTTGCGGTGGCACAACAAGATACTCCAGCCGAGCCCATGGTGACTCAAGGTATTTTTCGCATTTATTCATCTAGTGCCACTGTACTTCTGGACACGGGAGCGTCACATTCATTTATTACCATAGAATTTGTACAATCTTTGGGATTGGATGTTGGTCCTATGGATATGTTCCTATGTGTTGAGACGCCAATAGTTGGGTTTTCTTCTTTAACACAAGTATGCAAGGGATGTGAATTAAGAGTAGAAGATGTGTATGATGGGAGAGAGTTTGTCTCAACCTTTGATTTAATTGTATTGGAAATGAAGAGTTTTGATGTTATACTTGAAATGGACTGGCTTGCAGCCTACCAAGCCATTATTGATTGTCGTAAACGAAAAGTCACTCTATTTACCCCCAAAGAAGAAAAGATTCATTTCTTTGCAGATTAATGTGAAGTGAGGGACATGTCATTCTTACATAGCCCTACAAAAACCATCTTATGCAGCTTATTTGCTTGCAAAGTATTAGAAGAAGAGAGTGAAGAACGGAGAATTGACTTGCCTAAAGTTGTAAAGGAATTTCTCGAGGTATTTCTAAAAAAATTATCAGGGTTGTCACCTGAAAAGGGAGATGGAGTTTTGCATTGACTTGGTTCTAGGAGCAGAACCCATTTCTATTCTCCTCTATTGGTTGGCACTGGCAGAGCTAGCAGAATTAAAGAAACAAATTGAAGAATTGTTGGCAAACGGATTCATTAGACTAAGTACTTCGCCCTGAGGGCACCAGCATTATTTGCAGTGAAGAAAGATAGGACATTGAGGATGTGCATTGACTATAGAAAGTTGAATAGGGTGACTATCAAGAATAAATACCCATTGCCCAGAATTGATGATTTGTTTAATTAATTGAAAGGGTCTTTGGTATTTTCAAAGATCGACTTGCGGTGGGGTTTCACCAATTGAGAATACGGGGAGAAGACATTCCAAAGACGACATTTAGGACTCGTTACAGTTATTATGAGTTTCTGGTTATGCCATTTGGTTTGAGAAATGCACCAGCAGTATTTATGGACTTAATGAACCGGGTTTTTAATGACTTTCTAGGTAAGTTCGTGGTGTTGTTCATAGATAATGTTTTGGTGTATTCCAAGTTAGAAGAGGAACATGAGTAGCACTTGAGACTGGTGCTTGCTCTACCAATTGTATTCAATATTGGTTCGACCCCAAGTGCAGGGTGTCAAATTGTAGCATAATAACCAATAAAAACCGGATCGTGTCCACAGAGAACCAAGCAAAAACAATGAATCAAACTCAATTGGAAAAGTCTTTGATGCAATCTGATCTCA
>JAVXUM010170512.1:0-12047 GCA_035590655.1 Pouteria glomerata
AGTCACCAAATGAAATGTGTTACATGTGGACTCACATAATTTACAAACCTAATGGAAGATAAGAAAACGAAATGATTAGTTGTGTGCCGGGGATTGTGGGGTACGAAAAATAAGAATGGGGCGAGGTACCCTCGGGTCGAAAATCTCAGAACCTGCGAAGGGTTGGTGTTTCATACCAGTAGGTTAGTAGCCTACGAAATGAGGGTAGTGTATTAGCTTAGGCATACATATGGGCATAGCGTCGCCCTGGGTTGCCATCCTAAAGAACGCAGGGGACCGCGGCATCGCCCAGAACAAGGACGCCGGAACGGTACCTAATTCCCGATGATGTGTGAATAATTCATTTGTGATGTATACCCAAGATGAACAAGATAATGGATTACATACTAATAATGTACACACTTTGCTATTCAGAATAGCATGTGAAACTTGCTTGTGATTATGAGTTACGATATTTACTATCATGTTATTGAACTTGGGTTATTGTGGTTATCATGTATCATGATCATTGCATACATTCATATTTATATTATGGCAGTATATCGTGGGCACACACCGTTCTTGCTCACGTCCCTACAGATGTTCATGCAGGACCCACACAAGATGATTAGGAGAGGCGTGGAGGCAAGGGAAGGAGATGCACATATTTTGCCAAGATTAGATGAGTTTTGTTGGTTGTAAATGTATTTTGATAAAACATGGGAATGTATATATATTCTTTTGAGTTTGGGTTTGTAATGGCCATAAGGCCGAACTTGTACCAATTTATAAAAGTTCAAGATAGTATAATTGTTCCATATTGATGTTGGTTAATGTGGATTGGATGTGTGGCCTTAGATGAGTTGTATGTTAGTTTATAATAAAACCGCTGCATGTTGTATGGCAGCTTATATAATTGCACAGGTTATTCTATTAAGTACCCATTTGACTAAATTTTAGGCTGTTATATAGCAGAGGAGGTTTTGTGGGTCCGTTACGTGACCAATGTGCTTGCTCTGATATGGTGACCGTGTTTACATGTTATGTGTGATTTACACTCGCTCTCTGTGTCCCCGAACCCGGGGCGTGACAGGTTGGGTACGCACACACACCATTTTTATGGACCAAAGCCCAACAGAAACGGTAAACCGAAATCACATATGTCGTCTTTTATGGGCCAAGACCCAACGGAAATGATATGATCCGAACATTATGTTGTGGGCTACTAACCCACCGGCATAAACATGTAACCCTGCGTAGGTTCTGGAATTTTCAACCTGAGGGTAATCTCATGACTCTTTCTATTTACTATACCCCCATTTCCTCGGCACATCACCTTCATTTCTTTTCATTAGGTTCTCATCTATCATGTCATAACTTCCATAACATCTAACCATCTTTCAAGTTTCCAACAATTTATACATTCAAAATTTTCCATCATATTAAGTTCAATCTCATTCATTGGTCATTATTTCTCAAATAATTCCAACATAGCACTTCATGCATCTTTAAAGGCAATAATCAAATAACATGAGTAGACATTGAAGAGTATTAAACATGTTTCAAGTTCATAAGATTAAATAGAATACTTAATATTAATGTCAAGTAAAAGTATAATACTAAACTCATGGTATAGCTATAACAAAATGTACAAATAAAACCTAGTTAGAAGTCTTAATTGGTCTCGGTGGGTGCCTAATTGGGTCTTGTGTTGTGCACCCAAGAGTGTGGGCATCTAAGAATTGACTCCTTATGTGCCCAAGAGGGTGGGCGCCCAATTGACTCTCAACTCGTGCGCCCATAAATTAGGTTATGGTTCAGTTTTTATGCTTTGTTTTCAGGTTTATCAGTTTTGATCACTTCTAACCTCAAATTTACCTTGTTTTAGACCTAATTCATGATATTTCTTTATTCTAGTCTTACCACATAACTTATGTGTGTCTAAATAAGCAACCCTTTTGAACTTTCATCAACCACAACCCATTTTATGGATCAAAGTTCATTCTTCACTTATAAACCGATACATATATGTATATATATATGTGTATCACTTCCAATTTATTTCACCATTTTCATCTATGACTAGCATTAGCTATCCTATTATGATTCCTAGTTAATATATATGTGAAAATGATGCCAAATATCCATACTTCAAGTTATACAGAAGATGAGATAAGAAGATTATTTTCTTCCGGTTTACTTTTCCCAACTTTCAACTTTGATCACCTCAATCTCTAAACTCGTTAACTTAAGTGATAACAAATCAGATATATAAGTTTCTTCAGCATCTAATCGTAACCTCACAAGATTAATTGAATTTACTTAAGCCTATTTTTCTCTGGTTCTTTCTAGCTTCTTCTTCTTCCTTCTTTCTCGTTTCTTCTTCTTTCAACACCCAGAACACACACTCTCTCTCATCTCATACATACACTAATATATTTTTTTTTTATGTTCTTCTGCAGGTCCTCTGGCCTTCCTATCCCCCTAAGCTAGCTAAGAACATAGAGTATGGCTCCAGACATCCCAACCTGAACACACCATACCGATGACGTTATAATTAGTGGTGGGCACCCAACATACTACCTGTCATGTGCCCAAGAAATCTTGGGCGCCCACTTGATCATGTCTCGTGCGCCTAAGAACTCAGGCGCATAACTAAGTGTGTCTTGTGTGCCCCTTGTTTTTGAACTTATGCAAAAACTTCAACCTCTTGAATGTTATACTTATCCCCTTTAACTTACTTCACCCTAAGGTATCATTAACAATCGAAACTACCTAATTATGACATTAACATATCCAAATCACAATGAAAACCATAAATTAACAATTGTATAAACATCTGGGATATTACATGCACCAAAATACTCATTACCCTAATGAAAGCCATACAAACACCTTGAAGTAAAAATCCATAATATATAATAAAAATTTTATTAATAAACTAAAAGTAATTAACAACAACTAAGCCTCAGTGCAACTGAGCAATAATGGTCCAACCATAACCCCAAATAATTATAAAATCTAGGTCTCAAGGCCTTCACAATCATATTAAATAAATTTCTAAATTAATACTATTACAGTCCCAAATAATATTATGGCAACAAAATTGTAAATCTAACGATGGCCCACCTAAGTCACAAATTCATGACCTGCAATAGAATCTGTAGGGACGTGGGCACTAATCTACTTGTGCTTACAAGCCTAATAAAAATATATATGATATGTATAAAAATTAGATTAGTAATAATTTAATATCAATAACTCACAGAATGTAAGTCATCGTGTATCTTAACATCAAAACATACATCAATATAAATTTCAAAAATGATATAGTTATTTTCTGTTTTTTATCTCTTTATTATCCATCAAAATTATCATAGTCATGGGGAAGATATTATACAACATTGTCATTCATGGTTCAGATTCGAGGACCACGATTAATCGAATAAACGTCATATTATATGCTACTAACTTGTTGGCATGTAAACCAATTCTTGCGCAGGTTTAGAGTTTTCAACCTAAGGATAATTTCTATACCTTTCTTATTTATCCAGTGTCTGTCAATCCCAAAATCAAAATATCATTAATATTTCCTTTATCTCCATTATTATAATTTCAACATAAGAACTCGTTATAATCAATCATTAACATCACATTATCACTTTAATAAATATTTTTCCTTAATAAAATTGCATAAAAATTTCTAATTAGGCATTCTAAATCACATATTTTCCATGTATGTAATTATTTATTTTCATAAAATGGCAACGTATTATATTATATTGTATTATTTACATAAAAAATATTTGCACATTAATTTAATCTTGTATTAAAATAAGTTTTAAAAAGTTATTATAAAATGAAAGAGAAATATAAATCAAAGAAAAAATATCCAAACAATACATGATTAAGATTAAAACATTTTGTGATGACCCAGAATTTTAATACTTTGATTATTTTTTTAAATTTATATTTATTTTACTAAAAATAAAATTTTCATTTATTCAAAAATTAAGAGGCATATAAATTAAATAGGATTTTATTGTGGATGCAAAAATTGTACGAGAATAATTTTTTGGTATTTAAATATTTTTGTGAACTAAAAAATTATGATTTAATTTTGATAAATTATTAATTTAATGGCATACTTTTTTTTTTTATATCAAGTTCACGTTAATGTCTACATTTATGATAGTTAATGGGTGACAGATTGAAAGTAGAGTTAAAATTCTAATTTTATTTGGAATCTAATTTGCATTCTGATAGCTTTCAATATAATATGATAATAAAGAGTATATGGATATGTATCTACACACACAAAGCAGTCAGTTTATGATGTATGGTGGATAACGTAAATTAAGCATTTTATTCTTATTTGAACTCGTTAAACAAGAAATTGATAATATGTCTACTTGTGTATATATTTCTACGTGTCTACATGTGTATGATATAGTTAATGTCGGTTAGTTGGGATAAGTGTTGATAGATTGCAATTTCCTATTTTTATTTGAATTAGCAGTGCAACAGGTGTAGCTAATGTTAGTATTCTTTTCCCATTTGGATTCTAAGGCAACTAGCAACCTGATACATATCTATGCGTATATATAGACTGTCATGCCCCGAGCCCGGGGACCCAGGGGGTGAGTGAATAACACACATAACATGAGAACACGGGTTAACCACATTAGAGTAATGCTGCAGTCAGGCAACGGACCCACAAAACCTCCCCTACCATATAAAAAGACTAAATGGTTTAAAAACCTAGACCTGTCACAAGTAAACTTGTATATATTATTCATCCACCAATCTCACACCCACCACAATCATACATTCTCATACTTTAACTAGCGTAAACTGATAGTCATGAATTTAGGAGGCAACCAAAAACATAAGTTCCATATACGAGCCTTAAGGCCATTACATTTTCAAAGGATAACATCAATATACATCTTCCAAATTCAAAATCAATATACATCACCGGCCGTTAGGCCATTTCTATCTATTAGCCACCATACATAAATCTTACATAACTTTTCATTTTCAACTATACATTTATCAAAATATAGAAATGGTTACACTTTTGCGGCACTCCTTGTACGATCATCTAGCTGGACTCAAGGCTTATTTGACCTCCCCTGTGTGGGTCCTGCAATGTTATCTGTAAGGGTGAGAGCACTAAATGTGTGTGCTCATGACACTTCACAATAATATGTATATGATGTATCCATAAAGTTATAATCACCAAAAAAGATAATGTACAAGCCAGGTAACGAACATTTTAACCATGGCGTAAACAAGTGATATAATCCATGAACAAGATATCAATTTCTGAAATCTCAATAGCATGCAAGAATTTAAGGTTTTCATTTTATATTATTTCCATCATTTCACACACAAACACCGGGGTGGGTACAATCCATCGTGCTTTAGGGTCGCAGTCCAGGGCGACGCTACGCCAAATCGTGCTTCAGGCTTGCAGCCCAAGGCGACGCTACGCCAAATCGTGCTTTAGGGTCTCAGCCCAGGGCGACGCTATGCCAAATCGAACCACAGAATCATACTTTAGGATCGAGGTTCAGGGCAACGCTACGCTAAATATACAAGTCATTTCATAGGCTACTAACCTACTAGTATGAACACTACCAACCCTGCGCAGGTTCTGGAACTTTCGACCTGAGGGTATCTCAGCCCCTGATATTTTTCGTACCCCACTTTCCCCGTTCAAAATCAACCAATTTTATCCTTTAGTACACTTACGTTCACCAATCACCATTGCATTCATCCATCATCATAAACTATGAATCAAGTTATAACATTAACTGAAAAATAGCACGTGAATTCCAATTGCAAAGCCACTTGAACTACATCCATTTTAGCTCAATTACATCATTTTAAACAAGAAAAACTTTAGTTTTTGCTAAAGAAAAACTTGCAATCTTTTTCGTTACATTTTGCCTTCAATGGATCACCTTAAGCCACAATCATGTAGGAATGTTGCAAGAATCATCAAGACACTTTTCATGCACATTTAAACAAAGTTTCCAGTTTTAAATAAAGGTTTCATATACTTGTTATCACCAAAAATTTCAAATTTAAGTTTTTAAAGTTAAGTTGAGTAAGTGAGTGCATTTTCAAGTTATCACAACTAATTTCAATATCTCTAGGTTACCAATTCTACCTCCACCAATTCTAGGTCATCAAATAACCACCACATGAACCTAGGTTGTAAACATCTCTCAAATCCTCCTAGGTTACCCAATAATCCATTTCTAAGTTCTCAATACATCACAACACAAAAATTATTTTAAGAAGAAGTATTTACAATCTAATACATATTAAGGAAGTGAGAGGTCTCCCTACCTCTCCTTCTTGGCTGGATGTTAGAGGGGTTCAAGAGAGGTTGGAATCAAGTCTTTAGGCTCCAACTTGAGATGGTGAACTCCTCTTTCAACCTCCTTCTCCTTCTTTTAAGATCACCAACACACCTTCAAGAGAACCAACATTCCTTTAGTTCATCTTCAAGACTTGTAAAAAGACCAAGCTTCTTCCAAATAAAATTAGAACAAGGAGAACTCACCAAAGGTTCAAGAAGTTTCCCTTATTCTCTTCTTCTTCCTCATTTCTTCTTCTTTTTCTTTTCTTTCTCTCTTGGCTGAATCTCCTTTCTCTCTAAGTTTAGCTCTCAAGAGTTGCTTTGGTTGTGTTTTGAAATGAAGTAAAGTAAAAAGGCCGAATGCCTTTCATAATCTCGGGCAAGACTTGGCTTTAAAGCCTCTTCTAGCTCCATTAGTCAAGTTAGTTTCTCTCTAACCAAATTCCTTAAACTCTCCTAACCAATTTAGTTACCTCAACCAAATGGTTTCTCAAGAGCCAATCACAACTTTCCACTTGGTCCTCTTCAACTAGCAATGTACATATATATATATATATTACCACAAGGTGGTCGACCAAGCCTTCTCCTCCAAGCATTATATCTATATACAAGGTTCCAAAGTCTTCCCAAATTAATGGCAATGGTCCCACCACCAATTAATACAATTTTTCCTACTCACAAAATGCCAAATGAATAATAAAACAAAGGAAATGGTCTTCCCATTCCCTTAGCCGAGACCCTCTCATGACCAAGGCTTGGTCAACATGTTTTGGTGTTGACTTGGTCAACCTTCAATTTCCACAAAAGCCATGGCTGGACAAAGCTGGAGAGTTACTTTGAAGCACGGGCGCCCACCTGATTAGGTCACGGGCGCCCACCGAGAGTATTGGCATCACGGACGCCCGCCTGATTTGGGTCACGGGTGCTCGCCCAGAGAGTTTTTTGGCCGGTTTTCTGCAGATCAGCTCGGGTGCCCACCGAGGGTGATTTTCGCCTTAACTCTCCAGTCTTTCCAGCAACTACTTGAGCAAATCAAACTAGTCCCAAGGCACCTCCTACACACTTAAACTCATCCCAATGCAATTCAAATGCTATTCTTATTCAACTCAAGAACTCGGGGTATCACATTAGGACATTGCAAACAATGAGCATAGTCGCATGAACATTCAACATTCATCATAACATCATCTTATTAAGACTGCACAAAATGTAAATATTAATTGAACCGCCATTATTAGGACACATTTATTTGGACAGAGCAAAGGTCCCCCCTTCAAGTGTAAATGCCTAAGTACCAGTCCATAATTTATAATAAATGATAGTTATTTAATTTAACATTAATTTTTTATTTTACTATAATCTCATCTGGTTCCTATAAAGTTATATTGTTAAAAGGAATAAAAAATTTTAATTATATTAAAAAATAACATTTACAAGTGCTAAAGTGGTTAATTTATTCTTTCAATCTTGCATTTCAGCTTCACGTTCCCATGTGGACTCTTCAATACCATGATGCTTCCATAGCACTCGAACCAAAGGAATAATCTTACCCCTAAGTACTTGGTTACGAGTGTCTAGAATTTGAACCGGCCTCACTTGGTATCTGGCATCGGAGTTGACTTCCAACTTGGCCCAATTCAACACATGTGAGGGGTCCAGAACAAATTTTCGCAGCATGGAGACGTGAAACATTTCATGTACTCCCGAGAGTTGTGGTGGCAGCGCCAATCTGTAGGCTACCTCTCCTACCCGAGCCAGTATCCCAAATGGACCAATGTAGCGGGGAGATAATTTTCCTCGCTTACCAAAACAGAAGTGCCCTTTGCAGGGTGACACCTTCAAAAACACATGATCTCCCACTTGAAACTCTAATAGTCGTTTACGCTGGTCCGCATAACTCTTTTGTCGGCTTCGGGCTATCTCCAATCGTTGTCTGATGAGTTTTACTTTGTCATTTGTTTCCTGAACCAATTCCGGTCCCATAATAGTTGCCTCTCCGACTTGTGTTTAGCACACCGGGGATCTATAAGGCCTACCATATAAGGCTTCAAATGGAGCCATGCCAATACTGGTTTGCTAACTGTTATTGTAGGCAAACTCCATCAGTGGCAAATGATCCTCCCAACTCCCTTTAAAGTTTAAGACACAAGCTCAGGGCATATCGTCCAGCACCTGAATGGTTCTTTCTGTCTGGCCATCCGTCTGTGGATGAAATATAGTACTAAAGCATAAGTCTGTCCCCATAGCTGCCTGAAACTCTGCCAGAAGCGGGAAACAAAACGGGGATCCGGGTTAGAGACAATGGAGATTGGCGTGCCATGCAACTTCATGATTTCTCTGATGTACAACCGGGCCAAGGAATCTAGAGAATCTGTCATCTTCATAGCTAAGAAGTGAGCTGACTTAGTTAATCTATCTACAATCACTCATATAGCATCAGAGCTCATTCTCGTTCTTGGTAGTCTAGACACGAAGTCCATAGTGACGTACTCCCACTTCTATTCCGCTACGGGCAAATGTTGCAATAGCCCTGCTAACCTCTAATGCTCTGCCTTTACCTGCTGACACGTTAAGCACCTTTCTATGAACTCCGCTACCTCCCTCTTCATCCCGGCCCAGTAAAATTATCTTTTCAAGTCGTGATATATCTTTGTACTTCCAAGATGCACTGCTAGTTTTAAGCAGTGGAATTCTTTTAGGACGTCACTTCTAATCGCTGAGGGTACAAAGATTCTGCCTTGATATTTCAGTACTTCATCTTCTATTGTCCAGTCTGACCCCAACCCTTGCATTTTCTCCCGCAGTTCTTTAACCTCCATGTCTTCCCTTTGGGCTTCCATTACTTTGTGGAGCAAGGTAAGGTAGACAACAGAAGAATATAGTACTCTATTTTCTATCCCTTCTTCAGGTGTCAAGGCAAACTCATTCACGACTCCCATCATCTCCTATTCCTTTAATGCCAGACTGGCCACGGCACTTCTAGTTTTGCAACTCAGCGCATCCGCCACTACATTGGCTTTCCCAAGATGGTAGTGCAAGTTAAAATCATAGTCTTCCATGTGCTCCATCCACCTGCGCTGTCTTAAGTTCAAGTCTTTCTGTGTAAAAATGTACTTCAAGCTCTTGTGGTCAAAAAATACTTCGAACTTCTCACCGTACAAATAGTGCCGCCAGGTCTTTAGAGCAAAGATTACAGCTGCCAGTTCCAAATCGTGCACAGGGTAATTCTTTTCGTGAGTCTTCAACTGCCTGGAGCCGTAAGCTACCACCCTCCCATTTTGCATCAGGACACATCCTAGTCCTTCCCATGAAGCATCACAGTAAACTGAGTATCCTGCCCCTCTCTTCGGGATGATAAGTACTGAGGCGGTGGTCAGCCTCTTCTTTATTTCTTGGAAGGCCCTCTCACAGGAGTCACTCCATTCAAACTTTACCCATTTTCTCGTCAATTTAGTCAGCGGAGCTACCAGCCGTGAGAAGTCTAATACAAATCTCCGGTAGTACCCAGCCAACCCGAGGAAACTTCGTATCTCAAATACAGTCTTCGGTTGAGACCACTCCATAACTGCTTCAATCTTGGAGGGATCTACTGCTACTCCCTCCCGTGTTACTATATGCCCTAAGAACTTGACTTCTTTCAACCAGAAGTCGCATTTGCTTAACTTGGCATACAGTTGGTGGTCCTTCAACCGCTGGAGCACTAGCCGTAGGTGTTGTTCATGTTCCTCCTCAAACTTGGAGTATACCAGCATATCATCGATGAACACCATGACAAATTTGTCTAGAAACTCCCTTAAGACCCTATTCATTAGGTCCATAAAGACTGTCGGAGCATTTTTCAGCCTAAACGGCATCACCAGGAACTCGTAATGGCCATACCGAGTCCTAAATGCTGTCTTGGGAATGTCTACATCCCGAATGCGCAACTGGTTATAACCGGACCGAAGATCAATCTTAGAAAACACCACAGATCCCTTTAATTAGTCAAATAGATCATCAATCCTCAGTAATGGGTATTTATTCTTAATTGTTACCTGGTTGAGTTTCCGGTAGTCTATGCACATCCGAAGCATCCCGTCTTTCTTGGCAGCAAATAGTGCCGGAGCACCCTAGGGCGAGGTACTCGGCCTAATGAGGACTTTCGCCAATAAGTCCTCCAACTGAGTTCTTAACTCCCCTAACTCAGCTGGTGCCAACCGATAGGGAGGGATAGAAATGGGTTCCGTGCCCGGAATCAAATCAACGCAAAATTTCACTTCCCACTCCGGTGGTAATCCCGATAAGTTATTCAGGAACACTTCGGGAAATTCTTTTACTACTCGTGGTAGCTCCACCCGTTAACCTTCATCATCTTCCTCTACTACCAAACAGGCAAACAAAGTGCATAAGTCTATTTTTTTCTGGCCACCCCACAAGGTCGTATCAGACATTTCACATCTGTCTGCAAAGAAACGGATCGGGGTTCTTTCAGGGTTCGATAAGGTCACTCTACGATCATGACAATCGATCTTGGCTTGGTAGGACACCAGCCAATCCATCCCAAAAATCACATCAAAACTTTTCATCTCTAACACGATCAAATCACAACTAGACACCAATTCTCTCCCATCAAACACATCTTCCACTCGTAGCTCACACACTTTGTACATTGTAGCTAAAGAAAAAAAGCCCGCTACTGGTGTCTAAACATGCAGTAACAAACCCATAGAAGTGACCTCTAATCCCAATGCAAACACAAATTGAGCAGAGATGAATGAATGGGAAGCACCTGTATCTAATAAAACTGTTGCATAGGAAGAATAGACCCGGAAAATACCTCGGGTCACCGTGGGCTCTGTTGGCGCTTCCTGCTGTGCCACCGCAAAAACTTGCCCCTGTGCTTGTGAACCCTGAGGTCTGCCTCCTCTTTGGGCCTGAGAAACTCCCCTCTGAGGTTGTGTCGTCCCACTCTATGTTGCTCTAGGTGGGAGACCTCTCAACTGGAATGGCTGCTGCACAGACGCCGAGGAACAACTGCCTGATAACTCTAACCCCGGGGCTCCATCCTCCCTCCTGCCTCAACCGCAGGCTGCGGGCAATACCTCTGAATGTGGCCCGCCTGCCCGCACCGGTAGCAGACACAATTATCCACCATCGGTCCACTGCTAGGTCTTCCAGCCAATCCCTGTTGCCTCAACAAGAGGCACTGTCACGACCCGAGTTCGGGGACCCAGGGGGTGAGTGTAAAACATGCATTCCATGTAAGCCAAGTCATCGGATCAAAGCAAACGTACCGTCCACGTAGTGGACCCACAATATTCTATCGACTATATAACGGCCTAAAAACTAGTCAATTGTATACCTAATCAAGTCCCTGTGCAAGGTATATATCATCTATACGTTCCCATTCAAGATCATTCATCTATTTCATAGGAGCTAATGGAAACATGAAACCATTCACTATATATAAATCCCCCCAAGTTTGTACAAGTCAAGGCCTTATGGCCATTACAAGATCAAAAGAAAACAAAAGAAAGTATATACAACCCAATGATCTCTCAAAAATACATTTACAATGTGTAACTAGCTTTGCTTTTGCAAAATATGTGCGTGCATCTCCTCGGGGTCCAGCCTACTCATCCTGTGTGGGTCCTGCAGGGAAATCTGTAGGGACGTGAGCACGGACGGCGTGTGCCCACGATACACTCCCCATAAT
>JAVXUM010170577.1:0-12042 GCA_035590655.1 Pouteria glomerata
ACACATGAACCTTAAAATTATTTCATGTTTAACATTGCTTTCAATTTTTAAGTCATTTGGCCTTATTCTTCAATACTAATGGAAGTTAGAATTGGTAAGACTCACATTTGTCTTTCTAAGCCCTTAAACCTTGAAATTCTTGTTCTCATCTTGTTCTCCTTCTTCCCCTTCTTTTCTTCTTCCTTTTCCTTTCTCTTCTACCTTTCTTTCTCTTTTTCTCTTTGGTTTTCTATGGTCTTCAAGGGCTGGCCGAATGGCTCTCAAAGCTGCCCAAGTGTTTTATTTATACTTCATTTCCTCCTCCAACTCACTTTCCTTGGCCAATCACCATTCTATTCTTAGTCTAAGTTAATTATTAAGTCTTAAACTTACTTTAGTCTTAATTCAAACCTTTGGGACCCACTTAATTAATGAAATTAACATATAATCTTCCAACAAAGCAACATATGATTAATTGAAATTAACTAAACAATTTTGGACCATGGTCTTTCTAGAGAATTTGGTCACCATGGAGCAACGGCAACCGACTTGGCCCTTTTCCACCTCCTTTAACTTGTTAACACTCCTTCCTAAATGACCGTTTTGTCCCTCAACAATTTAATTAATCCCCTTTAGGTCCTTAGATCAAAATTAGGGGTAAAAGTCAAAAATTTGTGCCATTTCCTTCCATTTGGCCGAATACCCCTCCATTTCCCTTCTAATTCATCCTTTAAATTCTAATTACCATTCTAAGCCTCTAGAATGCATTAATCTCCTTGAATTTGAGCCAAAACCCTAGCATTTTCAAGTTTAAAATCACCAAAAATTCACTTAACAACTCATTAAACTCAACTTAGCCAATTAGGGTTTCCAAACCCCTAAATTTGAATTAATGTTATCTAAATTTGATTTAGGGTTTTAAGATGCTTAAATATTGTCTTCTTTGGGCTAAGTTCAAGCTCTAGGAAGATTCTTTAACTTAGATTTCAAGTTGAGTTCAAAACACATCAAATGTTCCAAGTACATTTACTTAGAAAGTTCAAGGTATTACAGATTAACTTTTTCTTTTTTGTTTGCTTGGCTTCACTCTTCCTCACTTGAGGACTCATCAAGCCTTTCAAAACTGAAGAATGGAATGCCGCTCTCTGGGTTAGGGAGAGGTACGTCTCAGTAAGTTGAGGAGAAAGAGTCAACGTTAATTTTCTTTATGACAGCCTCCCAACCGTCCAAGAAGTACTCGTTCCGAGTGTCTTCCACTGGCCTGATAAAGTCCTTGAGTTGCTCCTCAAGATCTTAGGCAAACTTGACTTCAGTTTCCTTCAGAGCTTGTTCTTTTTCTCGCAAAGCATCAATTGTCTTTAAAAGCTCACGTCCTTACTTGAGAATATCTTCTCTCAAATTAGAGTTCTCCAGCTTGGACTTGTTTATTTCTGCTCCAAGTCTCACATACTCGGCCTCAGCTTTTTTGAGTTCGGCATTGCAGTTGGTGACCAGGATCATCTTTTGGATGAGCTTTTCATCCTTTTCAGCCAACTGTTTTTCACTTGTTTCAGCCCTCAAGGTTATGGTTGTTAGCTATTGTTCAGTCTACTTTTTCTCTTTTTCTGTAGCCTTAAGTTTATTCTTTATCATCTTGAGCTCCTTATCCTCACGACTGACCTTCATATTGAGGTCCCGAGCTTGAGTCATCACTTTAAGCAAGCAAAGTGTAGACTAGGAAAGAATGAGAAGAAAAAAGGACAAGTGTATTAAAACTGAACGTTTAAGATATTAAAGAACCTAAAATGATCATTTTTAGTAAAAGTACTTACAGAAATTAAGTTTTTCATTAAGGTTTTGTTTAAGTCTTCGAGCTTATTTCTCCTCATGTCTTGACGATCACGAAGGCTAATAATTGCGTCGAAGAACTCCTTAGGGTGACTTAAGGCTAAGTCCTGTATAGTGAATGTTTAATCCTCTGGAGTTTTTAAATTCTTAATTTGGATTTGTGGGCAAAAAATGGGGGCATCATGTACGTTGCCTTTTGAAAAAGAAGAACTTAGAGGAATGAATTCCAAGTTCCCTTGAGGTAAAACGGATTCTAAATTCTTTTCTTATAGAGGTGGTGGCTCAAATGAAGACTGACCCATGGATGGAATGGGGACTTGACCTTGGTCAGTCTTTTACTTCTTCTTTATAGGAAGATCTCCTTGCTCAGAAGGAATGACGATCTTCCTTGGCTCATGCTCGGTGATGGTGATTATTTGAGTCTTTTTCTTCTGAGGTGGAGCTACCTCTTGAGCTTTTTTTCGTTCCTTGGCCTTCCTTGATGAAGAACCACCATTACTACCTAGCTATCGAGGACCCATTACAAGAGCCAAGGCGAGGAAGCTTCAAGGTCTAATCATGGATGCATTTGACCAAGGAGATACCAAGAACTTGAGGTGTGAGTTTGAAGAATCCAAGTGCATGGTCCTTTGTCAAGTGAAGGTGAAGAACCAACCAAATGGATAAACAGCAGCTTGGGCGCCCACCTGAGAGAAGCTCGGGTGCACGACATGGGAGCGCACGGATTGCATTCCACCTTGGGCGCCCGCCGAGACTGGTTTTTTGGCCAGTTCGACCGCAGAGGGCTCGGGCACACGACTGATCACTCCTTGGGCGCCTGCGACATTTTTCTGATTTATTTCTTATGTAAATTTAAAAAGAACAATTTACTATTTTGCCGTTACGTTTGTAAGCCTATAAAAAATCATTCGCCAGACTTCGTACTTACGTTTTGAAACCTTAGAAATTCCTTTTGTGAGGATTTGATTTTCTTCTATCGTTTCTTTGAAAGAACTTGGACTTAGACAATCTAGCCGCTTGTCTATTTTATCTCTGATAATCAAGTTACCTTAGAACAAGTTTCTATTGTGATTTGGTTCCTCGGCCTTCATCTTTGCCTTCGTCTTTTTGATTGGTGCCTCTCCACAGGCTGGGGTTGTGTTGATTAAGGTAAGAAGTCTACCTTGTTGGTGTAAGTATACGATCCTTCATCAAGACTTCTCATGGTTGGCAGCTCCGTTAACTAGATTGACGAGAAAAGGGGTGAAGTTTGAATGTAGTAAAACCTATGAGTGGGCTTTCCAAGAAATAAGAAGAAGGCTGACCACCGCCCCAGTACTTATCAGCCCGGAAAGGGGAGCAGGATATTCAGTTTACTGTGTTGCATCAAGGGAAGGACTGGGATGTGTCCTGATGCAAAATGGGAGAGTGGTAGCTTATGGCTCCAGATAGTTGAAGAGTCATGAAAAGAATTATCCCGTACATGATTTGGAGCTAGTAGCTGTGATTTTTGCTCTAAAGACCTGGCAGCACTACTTATATGGTGAGAAGTTTGAAGTCTTTTCTGACCAAAAGAGCCTGAAGTACATTTTTACACAAAAAGACTGGAACTTACTGTAGCGTAGATGGATGGAGTATATGGAAAACTATGACTTTGATTTACACTACCATCCCGGTAAAACCAATGTAGTAGCGGATGCGCTGAGCCGAAAAACTAGAAGTGCCATAGCTAGTTTGTCAGTGAAAGAGTAGGAGATGATGGGTGTCCTAAATAAATTTGCCTTGACACTTGAGGAAAAGACAGAAAGAGGAGTACTATTTTCTTCTATTGTTTATCCAACCCCAATTCATAAAGTGATTGAAGCTCAAAAAGAGGATAATGAAACTAAAGAGCTCCAGAAGAAAATAAGAGGGTTGGTGAATTTACTAGAATGGACAGTAGAAGATGAAGTACTTAAATACCAAGGTAGAATCTTTGTGCCTTTAGCTGTTAGAAGTGACATCCTGAAAGAATTCCACTACTTAAAATTGGTAGTACACCCTGGGGTACAAAGATGTATCATGACTTGAAAAGGCAATTTTACTGGGCCAGGATGAAAAGGGATGTAGCGAAGTTCATAGAAAGGTGTTTAACTTGTCAGTAGGTAAAGGCGGAACATCAAAGGCTAGTGGGGCTATTACAACCTTTGCCTATAGTGGAATGGAAGTGGGAGCATGTAACTATGAACTTTGTGTCAGGGCTACCAAGAGCAAGAAGGAGCTGTGATGCTATATGGGCAATTGTGGATAGATTGACAAAATCAGCTCATTTCTTAGCTATGAAGATGACAGAGTCCCTAGATTCCTTAGCCCGGTTATACATTAGAGAAATTGTGAAGTTGCATGGCACGCCAGTCTCCATTGTCTCTAACTGGGATCCCCATTTTGTTTCCTGCTTCATGCAGAGTTTCCAAGCAACTATGGGGACAGATTTGTGTTTTAGTACAGCTTTTCATCCCCGACTGATGGCTAGACTGAAAGAACCATTCAGGTGCTAGAAGATATGCTCCAAGCTTGTGTCTTGGACTTTAAAGAGAGTTGGGAGAAACATTTGCCACTGGTGGAGTTTGCCTATAATAACAGCTATCAGGCCAGCATTGGCATGACACCATTTGAAACCTTGTATGGTAGGCCTTGTCGATCCTCGGTGTGCTAGACACAAGTTGGAGAGGCAGCTATTCTGGGAGCAGAATTGGTTTGGGAAACAAATGAAAAAGTAAAACTCATAAGATAATGGTTAGAGACAGCCTAGAGCCGACAAAAGAGTTATGCGGACTAGCAGAGGTGACCATTGGAGTTTCAAGTGGGAGACCACGTATTCTTAAAGGTATCATCTCGCAAAAGGCACTTCCGCTTTGGCAAGCGAGGAAAATTGTCTCCCCGCTACATTGGTCCATTTGAGATACTGGCAGGGGTAGGGGAGGTGGCCTACAGACTGGCTTTGCCACCACAGTTATCAGGAGTACATGAAGTATTTCACATCTCCATGTTGCGGAAGTATGTTCTGGACCCCACTCACGTGTTAAATTGGGCAGAGTTGGAAGTAGACTCAAATGCCAAGTATGATGTGAGGCCAGTTCAGATTTTAGACACTCGAGGCCAGGTGCTTCGAGGTAAGATTATTCCTTTGGTCCGAGTGCTATGGAAACATCATGGCGTTGAAGAGTCCACACGGGAACGTGAAACCAAAATACGAGAGTGATACCCCGAGTTGTTTTCTTGAATTATGTAACTTTTGGATGTATTAGTATACTGAAGTTAGCGTAATAAAATTTTGAGGACGAAATATTTGTAAAGAGAGAAGACTGTAATACCCTGGGTTCTTGAGGTGAATGAAAATAACATTTGAATTGAACTTGGATAAGTTTAAGTGTTTAATAAGTGTCATGAGACCATAACTCAGTTGGTGCAAGTGTCCAAGGTTTCAGGAAAAAACTAGTCTCGGTAGACGCCCGAACCCAAGCACAGGTGAGCGCCCGAGCTTATCGTGCACCTAAGTGGCCCTTCACATGCGCCCAATCTAGTCTGCAGCCAACAAGCCGAATTCTGCTCTAGGTGGGCGCACGGGGCCAAACCTAGGCGAGTGCCCGAGCTGGTCATGTGCCCAAAGATCTCCTCATTGGCACCCGAGTTGCTTAGAGGGTGAATTCCAGATTGGCCGGGCATGTAACATGTGAAGGCTCAATTTTGACCAAGTCAACACTAAGTAATTTTGACCAAGTCTTGATCATGGAAGAGAGGAGGCTCGGCTAAGGAAAATTGGAAGACTACCAAATTTGTTTCATTCCTCATTTGGCTTTTGTGGAAGTGGAAATTAGCATTAAATGGTGGTAGGACCATGAGCATTAAAATGGGAAGACTTGGCATTCTTATACATATATGTATATGGAATGAATTAGTAATGGGAGAGGCTTGGCTGGCTAACTTGAGTAGAAACACATATACATATATATATCTTGATAGTTGAAGAGATGACAAGTGGAAGGCTAGTATTGGCTCATGGGAAACCAATTGGTTTGTGTAACCAATTTTGTTAGGGGAATTCAAAGTTTGACCAGCTAGGTGGAAAGAAGATAAGTCTTCCAACTTAATTACATAAGTATATGTATAAATGGGGGTGTTTGGCCAAGATAAGGAAAGAGCCAAATCGGAGCAAAAGAAGAAACGAAAAGAGAGAAAAACAGTGAGCTTAAGAGAGAAAAAGTATTCGGGCAAGGGAAAAAAAAAAGGAGGAAAGAAAAGAGAAAAGAAAGAGGAAAAAAATGGGAAGAAAATGATGGGGTCTTCTTGGACCATTGGTAAGTCTTCCATGCTCTGATTCACTTGGGAAGAAAGTAATTTTCATTTTAAGTCTTGAAGACGAACTAAAAGGAAAATTGGTTTCTTTGAAAGTGTGTTGGTGGAATTAAAGAAAATGAGAAGAACCTTGAAAGAAAAGTTTCAAAACCCCAACTTGGAGCCTAAAGGACTAATTTCAATTCTTCTTGAAGCTCTTCAAAGCTTGGCTAAAAAGAAGGTAGGGAAACACCTCAACTTCCTCTAATATGTATTTGATTGTAAAAAATCCTTCTTGAAGCCTTCTTTATACTGTGATGTGTTGGTGACTTATAAATGAGTTACTTGGTAACCTAAGGTGGTTTGAGATGTGTTAATAACCTAGGATTGTTTGGTATTAAATTGGTAACCTAGAATTGGTGAAAGTGAATTTGATAATCTAGGCATGTTAAAAGTGATGTTGGTGACTTAAAAATCCAAAAACTTACTTGAATTAGCCCTAAATTGAAATCTTGAAATTTTGGGAAAGAATGGTATATTGGACCTTAATTTAAGCTTAAAAACTTTGCCCAACTGTGCATGGAAAGTGCCATAATTATTCTTGGAAAATTGCTAAGTTGTTGTGCCTTAAAATGAACCTTGGACTGTAAAAATGTAGAAAAATACTGCGGGTTCTTCCTTAGGCAAAACTGAATTTTTTTCATGTTTAAAGTGGTGTATTTGAGTTAAAATTTGTGTGGTTAAAGTGGCATTGCGTTTGGGAATCATTTTCTGTTTTTAAGTTAGTACGATAAACTAGTGCATGGTATATGGTGCTAGTCGAGTTAAGTGATGATTGATGAACTTAAGAGTTATAGAAAGATAAAATTTGTTGATTTTAGCTGGGGTAGTGGGGTACGGAAAATAGGGACGGTCTTGAGATACCCTCGGGTTGAAAGTCCCAGAACCTGCGCAGGGTTAGTGTTCATACTAGTAGGTTAGTAGCCTACGAAATGATTCATGTTTTATGGCGTATCGTCGCCCTGGACCGCGATCCTAAAAAACGATTAAGTGATATAACCATGATTCATATGGCGTATCGTTGCCCTGGGCTGAGATCCTAAAGCACGATTGAGTTGTACCCAATCCTCGGTACTTGTGTGAAAGTATGGCAAAGTGGAAATTTTTTAAAACATGGAAGCATATAAAGTGAAAACCTTGAACTCTTGCATAATATTGACATGTGGAAATTTTACGTTTTCCATGGTTTATGTTACTTGTTCTACTTGTTCATTGCTTTTCCGTTGTGCATACATCATATACATATTATTGCGAAGTGCCGTGAGCACACACAGTTAGTGCTCACGTCCCTACAAATGTCATTGCAGGACCCATATAGGGGGAATAGACGAGCCTTGAGTCCAGTTAGGAGACTTGCAGGATACGCATCAAAAAATTAGCTAGTTTATGTATTTTGATTAAGGTGCACTTAAAAAGGGAAAAAGTAAAGTATGTAAAACAAAATTTGGTTAATGTAATTGTATGTTGGTTATGGGATTGTAGTGGCCCTAAGGCTGGGTGATGTATATTTATTTTAATTAGAGGATGTATATCAGTATTGACTTTTGGGAATGTAATGGCCTTGAGGCCCGTTTATGTAAATTCTACTCTTATTTTCACTTTAAGCTATTAACTATTAGCTTATATTAGCTAGAGTTGGGATGAGTGTATGGCCTTGTAGATGTTACTTAGGCAGTGTGAATATTATGGACAGGTTTAGTTGTTACAGGTCCAGGTTTTAAAACATTTAGGCCCTTATATCATAGGGGAGGTTTTGTGGGTCCATTTCGTGACTGTGGCGTTGCCCTGATAGTGTTAACCTAGTTTATCACATTATGTGTATTTATCACTCATCCCTCGGGTCTCCGGACTCGGGGCGTGACACGAAGTGGTATTAGATTAGATAAAATGGGCCATGGGCCTAGCAATTTATTTTTCTTTCTTTTTCCTCATTTTTTTGTTCTTTTTCTTTCTTTCCCTTTTAGTTCAGCTGACGAGGAAGAGAACGGGAAAAGAGAGAGAAAAGAGAAAGAAGAGAGAGAGGAGAGAGAGATTTGGAGCCAGAGATTTGAAGCTAGAGGTTGGTCGATCCAAGAAGATCTCGACGCAGTGATCGTCATGGTGCAATCCGTTTTGCTAAATTTGAAACGAGGTGGAAGAAATTAGCGTTTGAAATTCGAAGGCCAAATTGGTTTTTTTCATTTTCTCTATTTTTCTTCGGATTCGAGGTAGGTGAGACTTAGATTTGTGCTCTAGACGTCGTAAGGATCGTTTTGGTATGTTTACATGCATGATTTGGTGATTTGTGGAGAAAGCGATATATATATGTATATATATGTGTCTGTGTATATATATACGCATATATGTTGATTAATTTTGCATATTTTCGAGTAATTTCTTAAATTAAAGTTATAGAAACATGATATTTAAGTGTTTAAATGTTTCTATTTGAGTTTTGGGTTGAATCGGAGCTTAGATTGGACTAAATTGAGATTGGATTGGAGTTGGAACGAACCCAAATAGGGTTCTAGGTCTTGGACGTCCAGACCTTCAGGCCTAGCGTCTGGACCATCAGGCGTCTAGACCATCCAAGGGGGCATCTGGACCACCGAGACCCATCTTGTGTGGTATGGTTAGTTTTTGACCCCCAATACTTGTTTTGGGCCTCGAATTTGTTTATATGCATTTTATAAGCATGAAATAGATTCCAAATTATGATGAAGATGAATGTGAATGTATATTGATATTGGATAAATGTTTAATTTCATGATCAACCATATCATGAGTATTGGGGCTGGGGTTAGCTTCATCCAGTTGTGTTATGATTATGCATTGGCTGATGGGGCCATGATTGTATGTTGACGTGTCGAGGTATGAGTTGTAGGTATTGATGGGATTCTTTTTAAATAAAAATAAGAAACGAGATTTTGAAAACACCGGATGATTCCCAGTCAATAAATATGACTAAAGCCTAGTCATGTGGGATTGGGACGTTAATATGAGATATAGACTTTGAGATTTTTTCGGACTGCAGCTGGATACCTACTTGGGATAAGCAGATGCCTGCCTAAGATAGGCAAATGCCTGACCAGAGATGTAACTTGGTTCTCTAGCGGAAGGGTCAGGGGGTGTAACTTAGAGCCCTTGAGTCTTACGGGTGTAACTCAGATCCTTTGAGTCTTACACCTGTGGGGGTGTAACTTGGTTCTTTACTTGGTATATTTATATGAGATATGTATATATATACGCGTTTGTCGTGAGTGCTGAAAATATTGTAGTTGGTGACCCCGCGTGCTTGACTAAGTGCCACCCATCCCAGAATAAAGGTTATGGGTAGATGGAGGATTCAAGATTGCATTGGCCATTGCATCACATTACATTTCATTGCATGAGATATGTATATATGTTATATTTGTATTTTGTGGAGATTATTGTGAACAAGTTTATGATATATATTTGTTTACTAGGACACTTGCACTATCCTACCTACTGGGCTAATTAGCTCATCCCATCCATATTACAGGTGACTCAGGGAGGCAAAGAAGTGATCACCCAGAGTTGAGTTGACCACTAGATTAACTTAGAGAGTCTTTTATATTATATGGAATTATTGTATCTTATTTGTGCGACCCGGGTTATGGGTCCCAATACTCATGAGATTTAAGATAGTATAATTATGTATTTTTGTTGTTTTTATTTAATATGGGAATGAGGGACGATTGTTAATTGCCCTGATTAATGTAGTTATATTATGACTTGACCTTGGTATAAATTTTGTTTATTTTATTGATTCCTATATTCTCATGCCGTCCGTCCTAGACAATGATGTTGAGGGCGTGACAATTATGGTATCAGAGCTCTAGGTTGCGATTGTTTAGGTCTTGGGTAGTATAGCCTAGATGTTTCCTTTGTGATAAATTAATTATTATGTTTTATTGATAATATTGGAGCTAATGGTGATAGTTTTTTTGTAGATCTGGACGTGGAAGGAGTGCAATGTAGCGAGATTAGACCAATGGTCAAGATCCCATGAAGGAAGGGTAAGGAGGGTACCATGAAGTACCATTAGCAGATGGTAGGGTTCCACAACTGACATATGAGCAGATAATACAGTTTATGACGGCTCAGTGGGCCCAAATGCAAGAGTTTGGTGTACCAACTGCGGCATCTGCTCCTGCGCTGGGTAATACACCGATAAATATGGATTATCAGTTAGTTTAAAAAGCATGATCTGCCCAAATTTAATAGGGAAGGTAAACCAATGGAGGCAGAGTAATGGCTAGAAGAAATTATCGAGATGATGAAGACTTTATGAGTAGAAGGAAATGAAGTTAGAATCAAGATGGCGGTACGCCAGTTCTAAGAAAGTGTTATTCATTGGTGAAGGTCGTATCGGGGAACAGTAGATGTTCGTGTTTTGAAATGGGAAGAATTCAATGCGGCATTTCTTAAGAGTTTTTTCCCTTCAGTGATGAAGGAAATGAAAGTTCAAGAATTTCTAGCATTAGACCAAGGGAGTATGACAATCCAATAGTATAAGCAAAAGTTTGCAGAATTGTCACAGTTTTCCCCATAGTACTTGCCAAATGATAATGCAAAAGCAAGAAAGTTTGAATGGGGATTGAATATCAATATCAAGAGTTAGATTATTAGGATGAGACTTTCCACTCATTCCGGAGTTGTAGCGGCAGCTCTCGCGGTGGAGAGAGATGCCATTGATTTTTGGTCCAGAGCCAGGATAGGTCAAGGGCAAGGGCAAGTCCAGGAGTATGGTTCTGGGTTAGGTACAAGGCAAAGGAAAGGAGAAGAGAAAGCTAGGACTTCCAGGAGGAGGTTTCAGAGGCAACAGGAATTTTCGTATCAAAAGAGCAGTTTTGGTTCGGGTTCAGCTTCAGGATCATCTAGTGGCTAGGGGCGACAACAGTGTCAGTCTCCGTGGAGAAGGAGATTCTAAGATCAGTTTAGACAGAGACTATATTACAGCTGTCACTAGCTAAGGCACGTGCAAGCAGATTGCCCATTTATGGAGACGTCATAAGGGAGTGTTGAGCTAGGCGCTCAACAGATTGGGTCATATTAGATGTAGCATTAATGCAGCAACCAGTACTATAGATTCAACAGTTTTAACAGCCGCGTGATGGTGGCAGTGGTAAAAGGGGAAAGTTAGGGAAGATGGCAGTTCTAGTAGTTAGCGGACTCAGGGATATGCCTACACACTTTTATTACAGGAGGATGTACCTGATACTTCTGTGATACGTGGTACATTTCTTTTGTTTAGCACTTGGGTACATATTTTGTTTGATAATGGCGCATCACATTCTTTCATCTCGCATGCATATGTGTAAAGACTTTGGGATTGACTCCAGAGAGGCTTGAAGAGCCAATGTGTGAAGATTCTCCGGTGGGTAGTAGTTAATCTGTAACGCCCGGTATTTTATTTTGGTATATTTTTGTATTAGTTTTGAGAAAATGAAATAATTAAAATGAGTTTAAATATATGCTTATATTTTTCACGGGCTGAGTTAGTTCGAATTGAGATTGGATTGGACAAAATGGGCCAAGGGCCGGTTATCTTTTTCTTTTTCTCTTTCTTTTCTTCCTGGTCCCCGTTCATTCCTGTTTCTTTCCTTTTGTTTCGTTTCCTGCGAGTAACCACAGAGAGAGAGAGAGAGGAGGAAGAGAGAAAGAGGAGAGAGAAAAAGAGGAGTTTTGAAGCAAACAAATAGTCGATCTGGGGATTTTTCGATGCGGTGATCATTGTGGTGCGATCGGTTTCTCGAGATTCGAAGCGAGGAGGAAGATATTGGAGTTTAAAGTTTGGAGTTCAAAACTTTTTTCTTCATTTTCTTCATTTCTCTTCAGATTCGAGGTAGGTGGGACTTAGATCCGTACTCTAGACGTCGT
>JAVXUM010170600.1:0-12039 GCA_035590655.1 Pouteria glomerata
GGCTCATTTTATGACTATATTACTTATTTGACCTCCTCCTATCACTGAACCTTTGACCCTCATTTTATTTGTGGATTGCATAGGCCAAGGGTACCACAGAGTGAGAGGAAGATGTGGAGAGAGAGAGAGAGAGAGAAGGATTGGAGAGCAGGGAAGGAAGAATGAAAAGCAAATCTTGCAGAAAGATGAGGCCCGAATAGGAAGAAGAAAGGAAGGGGAGGAGAGAATGAAGAAGGGGGTTGCTTTGCCAACTTCCTTTCTTCTTCCTTTTGGGTCATATGACCTTTAAGAAGAAGTTGTGCTATGAGTGTGTTAGTTAGAAAACTTGCTCAGATACATTAAAAGTAGAACTCTCTGGGAACCAGTATGGGACTTTAATTCATCATTCACCTGTTTAAAATGTTTAAGTTGAACAAGAACTAACCCCAAAAATAGGTACCTGATCCTTCAGTTTTGAAATTGTATGGTACCTATCTCTAATATATAAAATATCATTACATATATGGCTATGCAGAGCAGGTAGTGTGACTTTTGAGGCCTTAAAGCACTATATTGATTACTAATTTACTAATAACTAGTTGCTGCATATTAAAGTACTGTATGTAAATAAATTGGGAAATTTTGTGGACCCAACAACTTGCTTATTTTCAATAAGCTGTCATGAAATTTTTTGCACTTAGCCAGTTAGCTATGTACTTACGTTAATTCTCTTTGCAAATTTCTACAATGTGATGTTTCTCACATTCTCATAATTATGGATAATTTTCTCAAAAGTAAGTCTACAACATTTTTGCCTAATTCTTTAAACCCCCCCCCCCCCGGGCCAACCCTCAAACCAAATCGCGCATCTCCAAATGGGGTGCGTTCGAGATCGATATCGCATATATTGACTATCCACTTTCACGAGAGGAGAACGAGTGCCTAAGATGAGAAAGAAACAAGTTTCAACTTGAAATTGTTGTTGTCACCATCGCAATTGCCCTTCATATTGCATATACTACTACATATCAAACTAAATAAAAATTTAAAGCGAATTGCAATCCAAAATAGCATTCGACCCAAGTATGCCCCCACCATATCGCGTACCGATCAAAGTACCACACCACAAATCCGTACCCTTACCATGTACTAGATCAACCCGCGAAGCTAGTAGTTATGGTCTATAATGGGTGATTCTTCTTGATCCCATGATGACAATAGAGGTCCAGAATGAAGCAAAGTCAAGTGGAGATTGATCTACAAAATCTCAATGCAGACCCAGGGCAACGACCTCTAATCTGGAGTTATAATACTAGTGATAGGGATCAAGTTCAAAGAGCATACCTGCTAAAGGGCCCTTGTTAACCTCACAAGAACAATTTTCAACAAACAAGATCTGCAAATGTCTTGAGGAGGTTCAACAATTTGCAAACAAAATTTGTTGCCTCACATTCTCAAAAATATGGATAAGTTTCTTAAGTTTCTCAAAAGGAAGACTACAATGGGTGATCCTTCTCAATCTCATGATAAGAATAGGTCCACATTGAAGCAAAGTCATATGGAAATTGACCTGGAAATCTTCATGCAGACCCAAGGGGACAACCTCTAATTTTGAGCTAGAATACTAATGATAGGGATAAAGTTCGAAGAGCATACCTTTTAAAGTGCCCTCGCTAACCTTGCAAACACAATTTTCCACAAACAGGTTTGCAAATGTCTTGAGGAGGTTCAACCCAAACTAGTTTGATGAATGTTTTGGTTGGCCAGAGTACAGCATAACAAAAGCTACAACATATTGCCTCTATTGTCATCTCTTTCAGCCTCAAAGAAGCCAAAATGGTGGTGATTCATTTATCGGTGAAGGGATCAAAAAATTGGAAGAAGAGAAACTTGACCGGCATGTTGGGAGACATAACAATGCTCACAACCAAATAAAGGAGTGTCAAGATTTAATGAATCAAAAACATACTAAAAGGATGTTAAGTTATGGGTGTAACTGTAATTTATGTATAATTAGTAAGTTATAGGTTATTTACATTAATTCATGTAATTAGTCTATAATTAGGGGTTTATTGTAATTTTTCTTTTTCTTCTCGTGTATATATTTTACATAATGAGAAGAAAACCTATTTTTCTTTTTGCCTCACAATCAAACTTTACAATTAAGCCATTTCAACAAAAACTTTTAGCAACTTCTTGGTATTTGGTAAAAATTTTGATAACTTTTAGAAACTTTTAGTGACTTCTAATTATTTAGGTAAAAAAATTCAAGAAATTTTTAAGAATTTTTAACAACTTTTAGAAACTTTTGGTTGTTTGGTAAAAACATTAGAGAAATTTTCAAAAATTTTTAACAACTTTTTAGGGTCTTTCCAAACGCCAAAAAGAGTTGACTTGCTAAAAATTCCTCTTTTATTGCCTTCCAAATGCACCCTTAAGCTCGCTAGACTCGGCTTTTTCCTAGCTAGAGAGAGTAATGTGAATTAGAATAATAAGATTTTATTTTATATTATTAGGGTTTCTATATTTAAGATTAGATTTTATTTTATTCTTAGGATTTGATTTTTATTTTATTTTCTATGGTAGGATCTTAATTTTAGTATGTCATATTTACAAGATTTTATTTTGATTTGGGGTTATCCTACATAAAGGCCTTGATTGTATTAACTGAGGAGACTAGACTAGCTAATTGAGATTGTTGAATTGAACGGCTTGTGTGCCTATGTTTCTCTTCTTCCTCACTTCTTTTTCTTCTCTGGCTTGATTCTTCTCTCTCTTGTTTGACTTATTTTTTCCTGGCTTTACCCTATTTCTATTCAGCATCAAATTTATCATAGAAAAAAAAAAAAAAAAAAAAAAAAAAAAAAAAAGAACAAAAGGAACCCCATCACATAAAACAATAGGATACTCTCCAGAGATTTGTTGTAGCTCTTGATCAGTTATCCTAGGCCAATACCGAGGAAGTAATTGATTTCGTGCTTTGGCATCTCCTCGAGGCCTTCCATTGCGTATCTGACTTTCAGAAGATAAATCAGCTACACCATGCCCACAGAACTGCTTCCCAATTAGAGGTGGAGGGGTTGGTCGTGGTGCAGGACCGCCAGATAACTTTGATTGATCATTTGATTCGTCTGGTGCTGAAGGAGAAACAACCAAACCGAAGTGTGACGAAGATGTGTCATTTTTTGTGAAGGATGATTTCTGAGGAATATTTAATGGATGAGCTTGTAACCCACAGTTGATTCCTGCAACAAAATTCACACATCAAGATATCTAATGACTTCTCGTATGAGTACATATTTTGGAACATGTTTGCTTGCATGTAGCAGGGACATAAAAAGTAACGACAATTCTTTATTCTTGGATCATATTGAATAGGAAAATCTCACCAGAATTCCCATTTTCAAGTATTGCCGATGCACTTAGCTTCAGGCTACCACTCATTAATCTTTCAGAGGAATCCTCAGCCTTCTTCTTTTCCAAGGAAGAGTCAGACAGACGCTCACTGCTGATAAGTCTGTCAATGCCACTTGGTATGTCAACTTCAAATGGCATCCTTGGTTGCAAGTCAGACTGAGCAGGTGAAGAACTGAATAAACTAGGTGCTTGCCGCCATGGGACCGGACCTGATCCAGCCATATGAGACCAATTTTTGGCAGAGAGGTCTTTAATTCTTTCAGGCAGTACAGGAAGGAAGAGAGAAGGTGGTGGCCAGGCAGGATTTGGTGTCTGAAACATGTAATCGGAAATTGTAATATTAACATGATTGTTTATACAGGTAGATAAGTAGAAAGTATTCTGTTGTAGTACAATTGAAGTGGACTGCTATAAGGAGAGAATGAAAAGAAAAACAATATGGGTATGTGCTAGTGAATAAGATTTGCTTGGCTAGATAATCCCTATAAAGCAAAGAACACTTTTATGCTACAAATTTCTTGATTTAAATTTTTTTTGATTGGGTTGAGGGAAGGGGAGCATTGCCGGGGGAGTGACCTAGTTTCACTATTTTATGTTGACAAATGACTGTATACCATCACAGTGTGCTTGTATATCAGCATAAACACACTGATGATGCAAATAATTAACAAATGGAAGAAAACAATACAATTAAATAAAGACATAAGCCCCAACTCCCAAGCACTTGGGTTCTACTACAAGAATTGAAAATACCTTCATGGATGTCACACTTTGGTTTTCACTGAAGTTGCACATAAAGCAAAGTTAAGTTCTGATTTTTATACTAAATGTAGCATAACAGAAAGAAACTGACAGTGCATAGCTTAAACACCAGAGACCAGGTTACATTGATTACAAAGGCATGTTTAGACTATACATCAGGGTCGAGACATGTTGACTTAGGCTACTTCCAATCAATTCGGGTTAAATTTTAGTCAACTTAACTTGGACCCACATTGTTCCCGTCCCCAATTTAAAATCATATAACAACCGAGTTTCAGTTGCAGCAACTAGTAAAAAATGTCAATCCAATTCAACACTAGTAGAGAATAAGCATTTGACACATGGAATTTGCCTGGCAAGTACACCAATAATGTATTAATGACAACCCAATGGTTTAAAAAAAGGGGAAAAAAAATCATTAACTGTACAACTCACCAAAATGAAACTTTTCCTTGCACATGTTATGCATTCAATTCCTCCAGCATCCAACAGTACAAACATATGAAATGACACTATACATCCACAATGTATTTGCTGCAAACAGATTTATTATTAGAAGACCTAGAAAATAAATTACAAAAAGATTAAAATAAAAGAAAAGGGTGAGGAAGAAGGAATTCATCTAAATTACAAGAACTCCACATAAGCAAGCATGTGAATTTACCTTGCTGTCCCATAAAAATAAAATCTTCAACTCACCTTCCCACAAGACTCACAACACCTCCAACCAGAAGCATTCAAGTGGAAAGTCTCACAAAATTTTCCCTCCTCGTAAGCAGCACTAGAGTCATAAAAAGCTATAGTTAACATTTCAATGCAACTAAAGGAAAAAAAACTGGGATACATTTAAAGCACAATATATGCAATCTTTGAAACATCACCAAACTATTAAAATGACATAAGTATGGAAAGTTATTTTCACAAAGGGATAAAAATTATACAATAATGCAAAATGAAAAGTTAAGTCCGTTCTCAATCATAAACCCACCCATAACAGAGATGACAATTTTAGACATACCCATTTGGTGCCTGCTAAGTTAATGGATAAGGATATAGTTGTCAAAAAAATAGCATAGCCAAATGGGAATCAGCGTGGGTAAGAGACCCCCATTTATCTGCCATATTTTTAAATAATTTTTTAAACCAAATGGGAGCTCCCAGCAAGAATATGTGATAGATCAACAAATTGTAGACTAACAGCCCATTAAGCCTCGATACCAATAGACAGAGGAAGGACATGCAACTGATATACATTTTAAAGTACAACTGTGCTACACTCAACAGTATATATGGTCTTTTTACAGGGAGAAAAGTGCACCATTTTCAAAATTAGACGGCCATCACATGGACAGAGTCATGCCCTCGCTATGTTTGATGCAACCTAAGCACAAAATCTATTCTCCATCAATCTAGGGTTGGAAATGGCATGTACAATCCTGCATTCATCGCAGCTCCTTTGCATATTTGGCAAATATGGCAACACTCCACATACTTATAAGTAGGGGAGCACAAAAAAACCGAATAACTCGAAAACCAAACTAATCCAATCACTTTGGTTACGGTTGGTTTGGGTCTGTACTATTTTCAGTTCAGCTCTAGATTAAAAAATTAGCAAACCAATATTTTCAGTTCAGTTCTCAGGTTAGTTAACATTCAACCCGAAACAACCCAAAACCAAACTAAAAATAACCCAACCCAAACCAATCCAAAAAAATATAATATAGATTGGAAGCATAAATAAGTTCTGTTTTGATACAAAAGAATTTTTAGTGTACAGTAGATATAAAGAGAAGTATACAAGTTATGGCAGTTAACAAATTCAATAGACTGGTCCACTAACAATTTATTAGCCAACAAATTAAAAGGTTATTTTAAATTCTTCCACAGATTTAAGTGCACAAGGCAAATGATATTTTTAAACCACATAAAACAAATCAACACAGTCCCTCTCTTAAACTATTTTAATCTCTCTGTAAAACTTAATCTCAAACCTTCACATATTATTTCTCACACTTTCTTCCACTAATATTTATATAATATTATAAATCAAATAATATTATAATATATATAAATATTTATATAATCCCAAAATTTGGACCCAAATTAGCCTAAACCGAAAATGGGCCCGACCCTACCCAATTGACCTAACCGGGTTCATGCATAACCCAAAACCGAACCGATTTTATATTGGAACCAAAAACCGAACCAAACCAAAGTGATATTCTCGGTTTGGTTCGGTTAATATAAAATCGGTTTGGTTCTGGGTTAAGCACGAACTCAACCCGAACCAACCTATGCACACCCCTACTTATAAGCCTCACATCGGGTAGAGAGCCAGAAATATGAGTCCTTGTATCAATGCAAGAATCTTGTTCTGGACCATGCGGCTTCTTAATGGTTTATAGGCACAATTTAGAATCTATAACACAAATTAGTTGCCCCTGAACAAAAAACCATCCTATATGTGAAAACCTTAACATTCCTCTGCTGTGATATCATCAAGTACACCAGAGAAATACGAATCAGCAGATAAGAGTTCATTAAACATATCAAAAATAAGTACTTTATTATGCATAACCGTGACCAAAGCAGCTCGCCAACCAAGCGTATCTGCCACTTGATTCAGAGCCACTGATTTGTGCTTAAGAACAAAAGAGAATTGTTGCCACTACGCAGCTCACTTGGCATGTATGTGCAACAGCTTGCCTTGACTGTTAAGATGCTTTAGAGTTCCATGATCAAAGTACAACACAAAATACAATGAACCAGATGGTGATACCAATGCTTCAGCACCTGGACTATATCATAGAACTCCACGTCATAGGTGTTGAGTTGAAAATAAAGAGAATGAGAGAGATTGAATGATTTATCTCTTCTTCCTTGAATTATATTTATAATAAAAGTTTACATCAAATAGGGAAAATAAAAAATAGGAAATACAGATGTGACAACTTAATTTAGTAAACAAAATGAATCAATTTCATATTCTAACACGCCCCCTCAAACTAGAACAAATAAGTTAGAAAAGCTCAGCTTGGATGAGAGACTCTGAAATGAAGAACGAGACATCGGTTTGGTAAATAGATCAATCAACTAAGAAGAGGATCAAACAAATAAAGTATTCAACTCTTTGCAAAGCAACAAATCACAAATAAAATGGCAATCAACCTCAATATACTTTGTGCGCTCGTGAAACATAGGATTATTTGTAATAAAAATGGCAGCTTGATTGTCACGAAGTCTAGCCGTAGGAGCAAGGCCGTCGATACCAAAATCACGTAGGAGAGATGGAACCCAGAGCATCTCAAAGGCAGTATGAGCTATAACACGGTACTCAACCTCAGCACTCAAACGAGCCACAACCTGTTGTTTCTTAGTACGCCAAGTAATCAAATTACCGCTAACAAATGTACAGTAACTAGAAGTTGATCGTTGATCATTGTAACTTTCAACCCCATCAACATCACTATAACCAATGATAGATAAAGAGGAAGATAGCTGATACAGAAGACCACGAGTAGGACAATGCTTCAAATACCATACAATCCGGCAAACAGCCTCAAAATGCAGAAGATGAGAACAATGCATGAATTGGCTGACCATACCTACAACATAGGTAATATCGGGATAAATAACAATGAGATAGATGAGCTTTCCCATAAGGCAACGATAACTACTCACATCAGTAAAGATTTCTTCTGAAGTAGCATCTAATTTAGTAGAGAAGTCCATACGAGTATCAACAAGATGGGCACCTAGAAGACCAATTTCAAAGAGCAATACTTGTGCTGAAAAAGTGAAATACCTTGTGATGAGCAGGCAATCTCATTCCCAAGAAAGTAACTAAGTCGTCCAAGATCCTTAGTGTGAAATTAAGTGGCAAGATACTTTTTCAAATTCACAATACCCGATGCATCATCATTTGATAAAATAATGTCATCCACATATACAATCAAGATAGTAGTGACAGAAGATGTTCAACATATAAACACATAATTATTAGTAGAAGAGCGAATATACACAATAGAAGAAGGACAGAGCTGAAGCGGTCAAACCAAACTCGAGGAGACTATTTCAATCCATACAAAACACGTCATAAACAACAAACAAGAAGCTCACTACCAGGAATGCTATAACCAAGGGGCAAATCCATACAGACTTCTTCTTGAAACTTACAATGCAGAAAAGCATTTTTAATGTCAAGCTAACGCGAGGCCAAGAATGGTTGACAACAACAGCAAGAAGTATTCAAATTGAATTTAGGCAAGCAATGGGTGAGAAAGCCTCAAAGTAGTCAACACTGTATGTCTAAGTATATCCTTTGGCAACCAACCAATCCTTAAGACGCTCAACAGAAGATACTTAACAATATAAAGCCAACAGCTTGTTTGCTAGTGAGAAGGGAGGTGAGTTCCCACAAATGATTCTGATAGAAAGCATGCATTTCCTCATCTAGTGGGTGTTTTCATCCTGAAACAGATAAAGTCTATTTATAAGAAGTAGAAACAGAAAGACAAAGATGGTACGAAACAAAATTAGCAATGGGATGTTTAGTGCAAGTATGTGTACCTTTTCGTAAAGCAACAAGTAAGTTAAAAGAAGAGGAAGAAGCACATACCTTTAATGAATGAGGGAGATCAATCAGTGAGGTAAGAATAACCTTTCTATCAGGATCACGGCGGTACACTCGTTACAAAGGAACAGAAGCAGTGGCAGGAATAAGGAGATCAGATGTAACTAATGATTCTAACACTGTAAAGGGCTCTATGACAAGGTTAAGACAGGTAAATTGGGACATGGATATATAGATAGAGGATAAGGGAGCAGGAAAAGTAGGGGAATGCACCCCCCTCACGAGAAGCAATAACATCAGAGGACAGGATATCACCACTAGGATAACGAAAAAAAAAACACTAGACTCTAAAAAAGTAACCTCAACACTCACAAAGTAACTGTTAAAGTGCATTAATTGTAACAACACTCACAAAGTAACTGTTATTGTATATTAATTGTAATATTAATGTATGTTGATAGTAGGGAATGTATGTATTTGGACCATATAGAAAATGTATAGTCACCTTTGAATGTGTATAAATTAACACACATGAACCCAGTTGGGTGTGTGGTATTCACTTCAATATTATTCAGTATTCACATGGTATCAGATCGTCAACTCTGTGTCCTGTGTTTGCCAAACACTATGAACCCAAAAGTTCTTGCTTTTGGGTTGAAGCCAGAAAAGGACTCTTTACCTCTATCAAGCATAGATCACTTCCTAGCCGCTAGTTCAACGAGTGATATAGCTCCAAGGAGTCATCAGAGTCAGGCGTCCATAATCAAAGGACCACCGTCACTGGAAACCTCCACTCAAGCCGTTACGCGCCTCCTGTTCTTCTGCACGTGGGCCTCACGTGCCTCCTTTCGTGTCGCACATGTAAGCGCGAGTCATCAACAAACCACCGGACTTCTAGCAGTATACTCATCCCACTCCGATTAGCCTTCAAGCATCTTCATTTGCTGTTTTTTTTTTTTTTTTTTGAACTTTTTTTTTCATCACCTTCATTTCATAGTCCATCTCCTATACTTGTACTATTGTCCTCTTCTTCCATAGCTTCAAAAACTCTTGTTGAACAAAAAGTGATTGGTAGTCCAGTCCCTATACTGCAATAATTAACAATTAAAAAATTGAATGGCACAAATTACATTCAATGATCCAAGACAATTAAAATTACATTGACCAAATATGGTAAACAAAAGCATTTGACTAAATCTGGGCCTTCCGAAACAGATTCTAAATTTGTTACTGGGGTTCAAGAGGATGCTCATTTGGTTAGTTTATTGTTGAATTCCACGGAACCTCCCATAGCTGATATGTGTACTCACTTAACACATGTAAAGGTATATGTGAATACGTTTGTTTATTGTTCTCCAGCGATCTCACCCGCATGTATGATTTGCCACTAGAGTTCTTTGAGCTACAACAATCCAGTAGGCCAGTCACTAAATACTTTGCTTCCTTTAAACGTATTCATGAAGAGTTGAATTCCCTTCAACCGTCATCCACAGATATTAACGTGATGCAAAAACAAAAGAAACAAATGGTTGTACTTCGATTTCTTGTGAGATTGGATTAAGAATTTGAGACAGTTAAAACCCAAATACTGAGTGGAGCTTCCGTTACCTCATTTGCAGAAACCTACTCTCGAGTTATGCGAGCTGCCTCTCATGACTCATTCGCTACTACAGACACTACACGATCTGCCCTCATTAGTCAAACACCCTCAGATAATAAGAACTGTGTTTATTAAACTTCTTACCCATCTAGTGATCGCGAAACTCCGTGGGTGTCGTGGTCATGGTCGCGAAGGACGTATTACAAGACTTAGATGCTCTAATTGTGGTCGTATTGGACATATTAGAGAAAATTGTTGGGACCTTCACGGAAGGCCACCTCATATGGCTCATGCAGCTTCATCTGATGTGCCAATCTCTATAGAGAAGTCTAGTACTAGTGAGAATACTACACCATCCTCAATGACTATTTCAAGAGATGAATATGCCAAATTCCTTTAGTATCAAATGGCTCATCAAGCATCTCTTCAAACAGCCTCTTAGGCTAATCGAGTTAACTCTACTACTTGTGTGTCTACCTCTTCATGTCTCTTGAGTCATTGATTCTGGTACTTCAAATATATGTTTAGTACTTCTTCATTATTCTCTAATATTCAGTGCTCTCTTATCTCTAATCTTACCAGAGCTAATGGTTCATCTAATCCAGTGAAGAGTATTGGTGAAAATTGTCTATCATCTAATTTGACCTTATCTTCTATCTTATGTGTTCTATCTTTGTCTTTTAATCTTCTATCTGTCAGTAAACTCACCACATAACTAAATTGCTCAATGACTTTCTGTCCTAATTCTATGATCATTCAAGATTTGAAGACAAGAAAGAAGATTAGAGAAGAGCATGAAGCTCAGGGACACTATTATCTGGCTAGCTTGTCTTCTTCTTCGTCTATCATCTATTCTGTGGCTGCCTCTCCACTTGAGATTTATTGTCGTCTTAGTTATCCGTCTCTTGAAAGGTTAAACTTCATGGTTCCTAGTTTGAGTCAATTTCAATCCTTGGATTGTGAGTCTTGCCAAATTAGGAAAGCATCATTATGCTTACTTCAATCCTAGAGTCAATAATAGGTCCTTAAGTCCTTTTCATTTTGTCCATTCAGATGTATAGGGATTGAATCGTGTTATTTCAAAGTTAGGATTTCAGTATTTTGTTACTTTTATTGATGATTTCTCCATATGTACATGGGTTTATTTAATGAAAGATCATTCTGGATTATTGTCCATCTTTCAATCTTTGTGCTGAAATTAAAACCCAACTTGATGTGATTATCAAAATACTTCGCAGTGACAATGCCAAGAAATATTTTTCTAAACCATTCACTGATGTTATGACATCATTTGGCATGCTTCATCAGTTTTCTTCCCCTCACACTCCTCAACAAAATGGAGTTGACAAAAGAAAGAACTTATATCCTGTTGAAACAACCTACTGTTTGATGTTTCACACGAAAGTTTCAAAATGTTTCTAGGGGAATGCTATTCTCACTGCATGTTACAAGATGCCATCTTTCATTCTATAGGATCGTTTCTCCTATTCTGTGTTGTTTCTCCAAACACCAATGTTTTCTCTTCCTCCACATATCTTTGGGTGTGTTGCTTTTGTCCACTAACTTGACAGTGGAACTAACAACCTTGATTCTCATGCTCTTAAATATAAGTTGAAAGCAATAGAAAAAAGAGAGTTGAATTATTTCTTCTCTTCTCCCTTGAATCTTATTTATAACCAAAGGATAACATCAAATAAGGAAAACAGAA
>JAVXUM010170611.1:0-12037 GCA_035590655.1 Pouteria glomerata
TTTTGTCCATAAAAGATAGCAAATTGAAATCATTTGGAGGAACAAAGTGTTGGAGACAATAAAGAGCAATTGGCAGCAGGTCAACTTTATTCAGAAAAAGAAGATTTTCCATTAGAATCAATGACAAGAAGTTTTGAAGTGCAATCTGGATAGAAGACCGTATTCAAATACATTCTTCAATCACATTCAAATGCTGGTTATAATTTTGCAACAGATTCCGTGTGACTTCACCCTTTCATGTGATGAGGATCTTACAATTTGGAGGGGGGCAAATCTATAATTAGAGGAGGAATCATATTTCGGTTGGAGGAGTTTTCCCAGAGGAGGATATGGAGAGAGTGGGCTGACATCATATAGAAGACACCACGGCTGTAGGGAGAGAATAGAAGAGGGAGAGTGCTGTGTTTTCCATTTTTTTTCGGCTGTAATTTCAGATCTAAGTTTTAATTTGGATTGCAATTTCAATTTCAAAAACACTCTTGTAATTAGATTTCAATTTGGAAGAAAGTTCATTTTCAGATTTCAACGTCTTTCTATTTAGATTTCAGTTTCAGTTTTAATTTCTTAAATATGTTTGGCTAAGTTTTTCTTGGGCCAAGGCAAGAGCAATTTCCTTTCCGGTGAATCTCAAGATGCCAAGCTTCATGGATATATTTTGAGTTCTCTGATTATCAATTCAGTTTGTTATTGATTACTTTAGAAATCATTGAAATAAGACTCGATATACACTGATTTGTATATCTTATCTATAAGCTCATAAGTGTTGCTTAAATTAGAACTCTCATTGCATCCATGTATATAGGTTGCTAGACTTGGAACACTTATTGTTCTTAAAATATGTTATGCACATTAAGTGTTTGGTCCTTAGTTTGTTTTAATTAAAATTCATTTTCTCCAAATATCATTACAAATTAAATTGGTAATTTACAAATTCTCTGCATTTGAGATTTACTTGGAATGGGATTGAACTTGTCTTGCCCCATTTTTCAATATTAAGAGTTAGTTAAATCTACTTTTCATTTTCAAGAATTCCTACAAAACCAACAATGTTATCAAACTAGATTTTAATTACTGTTTTTGCATTCATGTGGGTTGTGTTCTTTGCCAATCTCTTCCATTAGAATCATTCATTAGCATTGCACCTAAGATCCCTGTGGAAATGACCTGGTTCTTACCAGTTTAATTTTGCTACAACTATACCTTGCACTTGGAGGAAGTTGTTTTGATTTTCTTCACTTAATATTTCTGGTTTTGAGTTTATATTTCAAAGTGAAGTAATCAAGCAGGATAAGCAGGTTTCAACCGGTGGCCATTCACTTTCAAAATTCTCCCATCAGAAGGATCCTCAATTTCACATGCACCATGTTCAGAAATGGATTTAATGACAAATTGGCCAATCTATCTAGACTTCAACTTTCCGGGGAACAAATGCAATTTTGAGTCATAGAGGAGAACTTTTTAACCCTCAAACAAGAATTTCTTTCCGATATAATCATCATGCAATTTCTTCATTTTGATTTTTGACACCCGAGCATTCTCAAATGCATCCTTCCTTATCTCTTCAAGCTCACTGAGTTGCAATTTTCTATGAAGGTCTGGCTTATCAATATTCTTATTCATTTGGCAAATAGCCCAATACGCCCCATGCTCCATTTCAACCGGGAGATGGCATGCTTTACCATAAACTAATCGATATGGAGACATCCCTAAAATGGTTTTGTAGGCCGTCCTATAAGCCCACAATGCATCAGTTAATCTAAGGGACTAATCTTTCTTATCGGGGTTCACAATCTTTTCTATAATCCTCTTGATCTCCCAGTTGGCTAACTCAGCTTGGCCACTCGTCTGTGGGTGGTAAGCGGTCCCTATTTTGTGAATTACTCCATATTTTCTCATTAAAATGCCCATAGGTTTGTTACAAAAGTGTTTTCCTCCATCACTCATCATGGCACGGGGCATTCCAAAATAAGAAAATATGTTTTCCTTTAAAAACTTGATAACCACCTTGTAATCATTTGTTCTAGTAGGAATCACTTCAACTCACTTAGAGACATAGTCAATTGCCACCAAAATATACTCATTGCCAAAAGAGTTAAGGAAAGGTCCCATAAAATTAATCCACCAACAGTCAAAAATCTCTAGAACATAGATGGGATGTAAGGGCATCATATTTCATCTAGTAAGACCTCCTAATCTCTGACAATGGTCACATGTAACACAATAGGCAAAGACATCTTTGAACATGCTAGGCCAATACAAACCACATTAGAGAATCTTTGCAACGGTCTTTTTAGCTGAAAAATAACTGCCACAAGCAAGGGTATGACAAAATGACATCACACTCGAGGTCTCACTCCCAGGGATACATCGTCTAATAACTTGATCTGAAAAATACTTGAACAAGTACGGCTCATCCCAAAAGAAATTTCTAATGTTTCGAAAGAATTTCTTCTTCTCCAAATGTGTCCAATGAGAGGGAATTTGTCCAGTGGTAAGATAATTAGCAATGTCAGCATACCACGGTGTGTGTGTGTCTCAGTGCCTATAGCCAACAATTGCTCATCTGTGAAGTGTTCATTAATTGGGGGGTCAAATGGTTCAACTCTTGACTAGGTAACCTCGACAAATGGTTAGCCACTACATTCTCAACTCTATTTTTGTCTTTGATTTCAATATCAAACTCTTGTAGGAGGAGGATCCAACGGATTAGCCTAGGTTTAGCATCTTGCTTTGTGAGCAAGTACTTAAGAGTTGCATGGTCTGTGTATATGATAACATAGTTTGTGTATATGATAACATGAGACCCCACCAAATATGAACGAAACTTATCTAATGCAAATACCACTGCCAAAAGCTCATTCTCAGTAGTAGAGTAATTGAGTTGCGCCTCATTCAATGCCTTACTCGCATAATAAATCACATGAGGTTTTCTATCTACTCTCTGTCCCAACATTGCACCTAAAGCATAGTCACTAGCATCACACATCAACTCAAAAGGTAAATACCAATTAGGTGCTTGTAAAATGGGAGCTGATGTGAGGCTACACTTAAGCTTATCAAAAGCCTCTTAATATTGTGATGTCCATTCAAATGGAACATCTTGGGAAATGAGTTGTGTCAAGGGCTTTGCTAGTAAGCTAAAAGATGCGATGAACCTACGGTAGAAACCTGCATGTCATAAGAAAGACCAGATATCCTTGACACATCTAGGGATAAGCAACTTATGAATGACCTCTATTTTAGCTCTATCAACCTCTATTCCTTTAGAAGAAACAACATGTCCTATGATAATCCCTTGAGTAACCCCTATCCCTTGAATAACCATGAATTGGCATTTTTCCCAATTAAGCACAAGACTCTTTTCTTCACACCTCTTTAACACCTTCCTCAAATTCTCCAAATACAACTCAAAACTATCGCCATATACCGAAAATTCATCCATGAAAACCTTTAGAAAATCCTCGACCATATCACAAAAGATGCTTATCATGCACCTTTGGAACGTGGCAAGAGCATTGCACAACCCAAAATGCATGTGTCGGTAAGCAAAAGTTCCAAAGGGACATGTAAATGTGGTTTTATCTTGGTCGGCAAGAGCAATCTCAATTTGGTTATATCCAGAATAACTATCAAGAAAGCAATAAAAATGTCGTCCCGATACCCTCTCTAAAACTTGATCCAAGAAAGGCAAAGGAAAGTGATCCTTCCTAGTCACAGCATTTAATTTGCGATAGTCAATACACATGCGCCACCCCGTTTGAATTCGGGTAGGCACCAATTCATTATCCTTATTTTTGACTACCGTGACTCCAGATTTCTCAAGGACGACTTGGGTAGGACTAACCCACTAGGAATTAGAAATGCGACATATGATCCCAACATCTAAGAGTTTCAAGACCTCTTCCTTGACTACCTCTTTCATGTTGGGATTTAATCTTCTTTGAGGTTGTCTAATAGGTTTAGCTCCCTCTTCAAGGTAAATGGAATGTGTGTACTCTAGAGGGCTAATCCTATAGAAGTCGGCTATTGTCCACCCAATTGCTTTTTTGTGGTTCCTCAAAAACTCAACAAGACTTTTCTCCTGATCAATGGAAAGTTAAGATGAAATAACCACAGGAAATGACTCATCTTCACCCAAGAAAGTATACTTGAGTTCACTAGGGAGTGGCTTCCTATCTGGCTTAGGAGGTGTTTTTAGTGAAAGTGCAGGTTTGACTAAAGAAGGAGAAATAGGTTCGAAAGATTGGCTAGACTGAGCTGTGGACATGACTGGGGCATTGTCTAGCCAATCTAACACTTCTTTAACGTCCTCATCTCCTACCTCATCAACATAGTCACTACCTTCACTAAGCATCAACACTTTCTATAGAGGATCTCTTATGAACTCTCTCTCAAAATACTTCTCTGTGATTATTTGGATATAATCTACCTCCTTTATATATTCCTCTTCCTCCATAGGCTATTTTGTGACTCTAAACATGTTCATTTCAGCCATCAAGTTCCCAAAAGAAATTTTCATAAGACCATTTCTACAATTTATAAGAACATTTGTGGTTGCGAGAAAAGGTCTTCCTAAAATGACAGAAACTGGAGGGCTAGAACCTTGAGGAGTAGGATGAGTGTCTAAGACAATGAAATCTACAGGATAGCAAAATTTGTCAACTTGAATGAGTACATCCTCCAAAATACCCTTAAGAATCTTAACAGACCTATCAGCTAATTGCAATGTCACCCTAGTCGGTTTAAGCTCCTCCAAACCCAACTGCTGATAAACTGTGTAAGGGAGAAGGTTGACACTAACTCCTAAGTCCAAGAGAGTTTGCTTTACCTTATGCTCACCTATGACACATGCTATAGTAAGGCACCCTAGGTTATTGTACTTTGGTGGGGTCTTATGTTGGAGAATGATACTAACCTGTTCTGCCATGAAAGCTTTTTCTTTAACATTCACCCTCCTTTTGACAGTGCAAAGTCTTTCAAAAATTTCGAATAAGAGGGTATTTGCTTGACGGCATGTAACAAAGGTAGATTGATCCTCACTTGCTTGAATACCTCAAAAATTTCAGAGTTTAATAGTTCCTTCTTTGACTTGTTCAATCGGCTTGCGAAGGGTAGTTGAGGTTGAAAACCTACAACTTGTTCTTTCTCTTTATTCTCCTTAACTTTATTTTTCTTCTTGTTTTCACTCCTTTCATCTCTCGACACATCTTCTACCACTTCATTATTTTTCTTACTCTCATCATCATCATTCCTCATTTTTTTTCTTTTCAATCTCACCTTATTCACTACTCTCTTATTTCTCACCATATACTCTTCCTTCCTTCTCATTTACCCTCAACAACCTATGATCATCAGGTTTTTCAATTTTCCTCCCATTCATCAAGGTAGTAATTGCTTGCACATGTTCTTGGTTTGATTTTTCACATATGCTCTCACTCAAATGAACTTGACCTTGAGGGTTTCGAATGGTTTGTGAAGGCAATTTACCTTTTTCAGCTTGACTATGACTTTGCATGAGCTTGGTTAACTAGTTCTTAATATCCTCAATTGCTCTATTTGTTTGCTCTTGATTATTAGCATTTTGATTATTGATACCAATTTGACTTTGCATGAATTGCTGAAGGGTATCCTCTAATGATGACTTCATAAATGAAGGTTGAAATGAATTAAAAGATTGACCTTGTGCTTGACCTTATGAAGGATTTGGATTGAAGTTTAGAAGATAGAAATACACTAGGTTGGTCATTCCTTCATGAAAAGTTGGGATGATTTTTTAACCCAGGATGATATTGATTGGGAAGAGGAGGAGGTCCTGCTTGGGCTTAAGCTTGATTAGGATATTGCCTAGGGAAGGTGTGTAAAGTGTTTGTGCTTGAGGTTTGCCCATACAAAACTTCTTTAAAAGTTGGGACTGTGGGACACTCATCAGTGCTATGGTCTGATACCTCACATATGACACATCGCACTTCCTTCTCACTTATCACATTCACCTTCTTGGTCTTAAGTAACTCTACCTTCCTAATAAGAGCCACTAGTCTAGCACTCAAATCATCATTTTCATTTAACCTCAATCTCCCACTAGGTTGTGCTAGTGTTCCTCTAGACTCAAGTTGTGATGGTAGTGTGACCTCCCAAGACTTTGCATTTTCAGATAATTCTTCCAAAAACTCATAGGCCTTCTCTACAGACTTATCTAAAAACTGACCATTACTTATGGTAGCCACTAACTGTTTGAGTTCAGATGGCAAGGAATCATAAAAGAAACTACACAAACGCCAAATTGGAAATCCATGATGTGGACATGCATTACATATCTTTAAACCTCTCCCATGCATGAAAAAATGTCTCTCCATGTTGGCATGCAAAGTTCATGATTTGTTTTTCCATTATCAAAGTTCTATGAGCAGGAAAGTATTTTTTCAAAAATTCCACTTGCATTTCCCTCCATGTGCCAATGGAGCGAGGTCTCAAGGAGTTAAGCCATATTTTGGCTTTATCTTTCAAAGAAAATGGAAATAAATGTAACCTCACAGTGTCTTCGGTCACATTTTGATCTATGCATGTAGCACACTTATCCTCAAATTCTTTCATGTATATGTATGGATTTTTCGAATCCATTCTATGAAATGTGGGTAGCAATTGTATGGTGCCAGGCTTGAAAGTGAAATTCCTCTAATTTAAAGGAAGAATGATGCATGAAAGGGTAGTTTGTCGCACAGGGTGCAACAATTCTCTCAATGGTCGTGCATCTAAAGGGACAACCGCCTCAGGATCATCTTGCCCATTACCTCCAGCATTCTCCATAATGTGTGCTAAATCAGTAGAAACAGATGATGATGATGGTGATTGTGGTTCATATGATGTAGATGATGAAGTTAGTGAAAACTCAATGTATTCTTCAGTGTTTTGATTTTGTGGATGAAATGTAGACTGAACTACTCTACCGGACCTAAGATGCATGCACTAAATGCAACAAATGCACAAGTACAAGCAATTTATGAATGCTTACTACTACTAACTTATTTTCAACCAAAAATCAAAAGAGTATGGAACGAAATTACTCAAAAGTGCGCAATTCCGTCATTGGAGATGGTGGTGAAGATCAATCCGCCAAAGCTTCCTAAAAAGTCCATTCACCGTCGCTTAAGACTCCCCGGCAATGGCACCAAAAGTGCTTGTCTCGTCCAATCGTAAATTTATATTGGCTCGACCCCAAGTGTAGGGTGTCCAGTTGAAGCACAATAACCGGTAAGAACCGGATCGTGTCCACATAGAGTTGAAAGCAAAAATAATGAACTAAACTAATTTGAAAAAGTTTTTGGAATAATTGATCTCACAATGAATGGTGGAAACTGATTTGGTTTTGCAGTTGGTGTGTTGTTTGAGAAATTTTTTAGTTAAACAAAATTGTGAAAAATCTTGGATTCAACACAAGTCTATGGTGAATTATATATGATTTTCAGATTTTATCCACTTAATCTACCTCCAAAGAAATAGATCAAAAAACATTTCCATGAAAATTATATTAAAACAAATTAAATTTGAATTGACTAAAAATTAAGTGCAAATCATGGTAGAGAAATTTAATCAAACACATTAAGTAAATGATCTATAGACTATATATATATGAAATCTGGAATTAGTATTCATCATACTATTCTTCATAAGAAAATATGATAAATCTAACCAATATTACATATATAATGTCCATAAATCATACAAACCAAACATCAAATTAAAATCTTAACTCCATATCAAAATTGACTTAATTCAAACATGGATTGTTCATATAAACTCAAATTCTGGAAATGCATATATAATCCATTCATAGAGCTTACATCGAATCCAAGATAAAGAACTACTCGCTCATAATAAAAGATAATCTCCATTAAGAAATAAGAATTCTGTCCATATTCTAGTAAAATTAGAACAAAAACTCAATGGAAATGGAAATAGATCTACTTTCTCTCTCCAAATTCCTCTCTACAAAATGAGAAATCTCAACTAAAATGTACGTATGTAAAAACTAAAAATCTTCTTCTCGAACGACCTTTCTGGTGTTTAAATACAATATAAAATGTAAGTACAAAATTACCCTTTCCAAACAGGCTGAATCACAAAATACAGTAAAGCGTAATGGTTCGAACGAATGTTCGAACAAGCCTATGGTTTGAACCAACGTTCGAACTGCTTCTTAGGACTTAGTTATTTTTCCATTCCTTGACTTTGCACATTTTTCTGGTGATCGAACCAGTGTTCGAACAAGCGTTGGAACCATCTTTAAACACTTAGAATTTTTTTCGTCTTGAATCTTTGCCTCAGCCTCTGTTGTTCAAACAACTATCTGTTTGAACCAACGTTCGAACCAATCTTCTGGACTTAGACTTTTTCACAGCATCTAAATGTTACAACGCTTCTGTTGATCTAACGAAGGTTCGAACCATGTATGGTTCGAACATGGGTTCAAACCATCTTCTCCATACTTAGCCAAAATAAATTCTTGTTGATGCTCAGTTGCCATGCCCTTTGTTGTTCTAACCAACGTTTGAACAAAGGGTCGTTCGAACCCAGGTTCGAACCTCTATTTTGATTTGCTGCTTTTAAGTCCAATTTTCTGCTATCATCCTCCAAAACACCTGTAAGTTGCCAAAATTCATATTAATACATTAAACTTAATTAATTTCTCTTTTAAACACATAATTCCTTCTCTTGATCCTTAAATTGAAGTTAATGATTGTACTTTTTGTCGTACAATCAAGAATAAGTGATGATTTTGAATATATTGTTGATTATAACTGAATATGAATTGAATTTGGATTGAATTTTATTCATTTCATTTAGTTTTTACACTCTTATATCGTTCGTCCCAGACTATGAGGTCAGGGCTATGACAGAATAGCATTAGAGATCTAGATTGTGAATACTTTAAGCCTTGGGTAATAAGACTTACGTGATTTTGCTATGTTTTACTAATTTCATATCATTTATCACGTGAAATTATTGTTTATAAGTAGGGTGTTTTGTATTTGGTTGGTTGTATATGTGATTAGGACCAGGATTGTTGCTAAAGTCATCACTCTATCAGTGAGTAACATGAAAATTTTGTAAAACATTGTAATTAATGGTAAATTTAGGTGATTGGTAACAGTTTGACAAGCCTAGATGTGAGGTTTATGAAACCTTCTAATGATTATTTTATTATTAGGATTGATAATTAGAAAAGATTATGAAAATGATGAAAATTTGAAATTTGAAATTTGAGAGGCTAGAAGAGCGTAAGTTAGTGACTCATGGAATTAACGAGAATATATTCTATTATTGAATTATATAGTTGTAAAATGACATTAGAGTTTTAAGTGATAAACGAAATCGATCAAAATGTGGGAATGAGTAAGTTATCCACACTATGTGATGACTAGTTGTTACATGAAATAGTGATGATTGTTTACTTATGGATGTTTAATATGTAATTTGTTGATGAAGAGTTGAGTTGTTAACATAAAACAATAAAGATAGGAACTACGGTGACCTAGTTTCCAAGGTAGGATACATAGCCAGTTTAAGTTAGAGTAGCTTAAGTCTAGTCTTAGTTATGAATAATAATAATTGTATATGTTCTTCTAATGGAGAGTTGAATTATTAATATTATAAATTGTGTGACCCAGAGGGTGGGTTTGATGCTTAAGTTTATGACATTATGGTTTTGAATGATATAAATATGATTATAATATTTGTTTTAACTGTGCAGACCTTAGATACAGCCATTGAGAATGGTGTTAGTGTGAATTATGTTATTGCTAAGCTGATGGTAACATATTCAAATTTTATTTTATATGAGAATAAATGATGATTTTGGATATATCGTTAATTATAACTCAATGTGAACTGAATTTGGATTGAATTTTATTTATTTTTAATTTTCACATTCCCATGTCATTCGTCCCGTACTATAAGGTTAGGGGCGTGACACACATTATATTATATTATGGAAATTTAATTCAATTGGTATATTAAACAATTAACCTCAGTAGGTTAGTTTCACATTTCACTATATTCCACAAGCATTTAAACAATAAAATATAATAACAGTTCAAGTTAGGCCTATGTCTTTCGGACAGGGGCCCATGCACACAATTATGCAGATGGTGATGGAAAAGGTAGGCAGACCAATCTATTTAAACATGTGTATGCACAATTGAAGAGTGTAAACAGCCATTTGGACAAAGGCTTTTAGTTCATGGTTTTTAATTTCGAAATAGTCATTGTTTTACTTCAAAACTTGATTTTCCTTACTTAATTTTTACCAAATGATAGTAAATGATCATTAAGTAGCTCATAGGTCAATTACCTTTTAGCCTAAACCAAAACTACATTAATGTAATACAATTTCACAAATTTCACATCAAATAATCATCTACTTTTCTAATTTATACAAAGTTAATCTTTAATTAATTTAATAAAAAAGAAACCCCTAACTTAATTTGTAGAAGCTCAATAAGAAAAGATAACTTGCCAAAAACTTCAAATCAGAACCAAAAACCATATGCTTGAAGCTTAATTTTCTCATTTCTTTTTTTTTCTCAACAATTTCTTCCAAAACTTGGCCAAACTTTCTCTCTCAAATACTGAAGTTCCTCTTACGGTATAGCTTCAAAAAACCAACTCTCCATTTAAATTAAACCTTCTAAAAACTAGATCCTAAACATATCAATCGATATGTGTATGCATACTAATAAATGTATGTATGTAACACAAAAAATGGTTGAATGAGAAGAAGCTAAGTGGTATGAAGAGACTTAGACACCTTGGAGGAGTCTAGGCCACGTGAAAGAAGCTTAAAAGACTGACTTACCCTTAGCATATATATATAACACATGTATATATCAACACAACTCAATCGGTAGATTCTGGAACCTCCTAAAACATTACACTATCGTTCCACACAGATTTACAAAACACATAATTTTTGCACGTGCTTGGATGGTTCCTCACTCAGACAAGGGTTTGGATTATCTGTCATTTACTTGCTGGTCTAGACAAGATTCTGGGCTTCAAAAAATTTTAAGCTTCAAAGGTGTTGAGGTTCATTTTTCGTACGCACATAATAGGCTCCGCAAGCAGAATATTATCCGGACCCGGGCTTGGGCTCTGTCAACCCAAGGGCACAAGTGGGCGCATGACCCTCTCCGACCTCATGGGGCCCTCGCTACGATTTTGTTTCTCCCCCGTGGGGAAAATGCCTCCTATTTGGAGAGGGGGAACCAAAGCCTTTATTAGGTACCTCAGTCTCTGACTCCTAACCGATGTGGGACGAATGAGCGGTATCAACAGGCCCCCAATTGGGGACTGAGGAATTGGGAGCGGCGAGCACATGGCCCCCGGTTCCCACAGACGGCGCCAACTGTTGATGCTAAAATTTCGTGGTCCTCGACCCGGGCCTCTGAGAACTCGATCTGCTAGAAATAATAGAAATCTGTTCGTCAAGGACACCAGTGTGGTGCCTGTCAAAGACACTCCGATGCTTAAGTCAGATATGATAATCTGGAAATAAATTGGCAGAGTAACAGCCTGAGTTCAAAGATTGCGTCCCTTTCATAGTTTTACATTCTTCCCTTTATAATGGGAGATTTGTGTTATGATAAGCATCGACTTTTGAGATATCCGCCGGATTCTCTTGTGGTTTCCATCTTTACACGAGATATGATTTTATCGAATCGTAACAATTTTGGGAATGTGCTTTCTAATGATATGCTTTCCTTCTATAGGAGGGGCGTGAATCTCAGATTGGATAATCTTTATGATTTTCAAATCTCTTCTTGAGCTCGGACCTCATATTAGTATGAGCTCAGATTTCTACTGGGCTCGAGCTCGGACTTCATCCAAGATCAGGCTCTTTCTGAGCTCAGGCTCCCTCCGGGCTCAGGCTCCCTCTAGGCTCATGCTGAGCTCCAAAACATCAGATCCGCAGGGTACTTGGGTTTTAATATGATCCTGGGGGTATTTTAGGAATTTTAATGGGGCTCGAGAAATCTCTCCT
>JAVXUM010170624.1:0-12036 GCA_035590655.1 Pouteria glomerata
AATATATTATGTATTAAGTTATATTTTAATTATTTACAGTTTGACCCTTAATTAAATTTTATTATATCAATTTTACCCTCGAATAAAGTTTAAAATATTGCATTTTGACCCCCCGCCGTATCCCTCCCGTATCCCAGCCGTATCCTCTGCAAAATTAAAAATAAAAAATCAGGATACTCCACGTGGCGTATCCGATACGTATCCGGCCGTATCCGCGTATCCAAGTATCCGATAAGAGTGCGGCACCTATTTTGAAGTATCCGTGCTTCATAGCCCCTTACCCTTCCCCCACATTCTTGAGCAGTCACGTAGCGAGAAAATTCGCGCAACTTCCACCTCGAGGCATCTCTTCCCTAGCAAACAATCCTTTTAGAATCTAACCATGTCACCTCTTCCTGTTGCCACTGAGCAGTGAGCACTTAAAGGATGGTCATCAAGCAGGAATGCTCCTCCATACCCCCACACCATGGGACCAAGTTACCACTTTAATAGTCCACTTGCCCCGGTCAACCCTGTGTCGAGTACAAAACACTCGTCTCCAGGGTTCTCCCCTCCAATGGAGAATCTCTACAGCCACTTGCCCATTAGAGCCTCATTGAAAGCCCTGACCCTTCTAATTCCTATTTTACCATCTTTAATCTGCTGACAAATTGGTTTCTTTTCACCAAATGAAATTTAGTAGCCCCTTCCTCACTACCACTTATTGTCTCTGCAATTCTTGATTCTTTTTGCCACTATTCCCAGGATGGAAAAATTGTACATAAAAATAACTATGCAGACTCAACGTAGTGCTTTTGGTTAGGGTAACTCTAGCCCCAGCTTCTCTTCCACCCCACTAATCTCCTCTAAAAGTTTCTAATCACTCTATTCTACACTGCTTAAGATTTATGTGCTGCCCTAGATACGAAGTGAGCAATACCCCACATTTGCATTTTTGAATCCTCTCCCATTGGGATCAATTTTGTTTTCCCCAAATTGATATTTAGCACATAATTGCCTCAAGGCACAGAAACATGCATCTAAGATGCCCTAGCTGGTCTGCCCCACAAAACACCACAGTCATTAGCAAACAAGAGGTGTGAGATCATTACTTTCGACTTGTTTGCCCCTTTCACAACAATACCTCTTATAAAGCCACAGTGCTCCTGCCTCTTAAGCATTCTGCAAAATACGTCCATTACCAGGATAAACAAAAATAGGGAGATCGGGTTTCCTTGTCTTTGACCCCTAAATGCACCAAAGAAGCCATCAGGACTCCCTTTGATTAGTACCGAGAATCTAGCAGTTTATATGCTCCAGAACCTCCATTGTTTCTATTTTCCCCCCAGACCCATCCTCTCCATGGTGTATAGCAAAGAGCTCCAGCAAACGCGATCATAAGCATTCTTCATATGAAGCTTGCATATTACCTCTAGAAAATTAACCATCCTTTTCAATCTCATTGCTAACACTATGAATGTTGTCAAGTTGATGCCCTTCTCAAATTTTCCTATCGAGTGAAACTCTTGAAAACCATCATTACGTCCCTTCTAATAATGTGTCGGCAATGGGTAAAGCAAGGCCATTATCATTCCATCTGGACCCAGCACTTTTTCCCCACTCGTCGACTTCAGCGCTACCAATACTTCCTCATTCAAAAATTCCCCTCTCCAAGATCTCCCTCATCTTGACAAAAATGGAAGACAACTCTAAAATCATCAATTTTGGGTCTGCACTCCTCCATTTCCTTAAAAAGATTACTGTAGAACCCCAAGATGCCCTCCCTAATTTCCTTTCCATCTGTCAAGACTGTCCCATCAATACTAATCTTGTCAATGTGATTTCAACTCCTGTGTGCATTAGCCATCTTATGGAAGAACTTCATACTTTTATGTCCTTTCGTGAGCCATAGCATTTTGGATTTCTGCCTCTGGAACATCTCCTCCATCTTGGCCGTCATCCTGAATTCCTCCTTCAACTCTCCCCTCCTTACCACCTCCTTCTCCTCATACAATAGTCTCTCCATATCTCTTCCATCCAATTCAAATTCATTCTAATAGCTTGGCTTTGTTAATCTCCACTCGTCTGAAGTGTCGTTTATGCCATCTCTCAGATCCAGCTTGAGCCTTTTCAAATTTATAGCAAACACAAAGCTAGGATTACTCACTTCTTCATGCCTATTCCACAATCCTTGCACTAATTAATCAAAGCCCTCCTCTTGAAGCCACATTTTCTCAAATTGAAATGCGGGTTGGACACCATTAATCCCTTTGTAGTCTAGTGGAACCAGGAAATGGGCCAATGTGATTATATCGAGTAAAGACTGCCAGGTACTAGGAAAACCTCCTCCCAATCTGCTGATACCAGGAACCTATCAACCCTTGGTCTGCTTCTGGCCATTTGATCAAGTGAACTCCTCTCGTATCAGGGGAAAATTTATCAGATCCAGGGTGCCAATAAGATCGAAGAACCTTCTCATAGAGGCAAAGATCCTAGGATATGCACCACTCTCATGGGCAAATGTAATTCAATTGAAGTCACCTTCTATACGTCAGGGGTTGTTCCACTGAAAAGCAATGTTGGATAACTCTTCCCAAAAACTCCTCTCCTTCTCCTTCACCTAACCATACACCCCGGTGAACTCTCATTTCAAACCCACATCAAGGCATTCAAATAATCCAAACACGGAGAAACTCCCTATTCCTTCTAGTAGTGATAACCGCATATCGTCCCACATCAACACGGTTCCCCTAGAAGTTCCCACAGCTGGTAGATGCGACCATTTCACCCACTTACACCCCCACAACTCTCTAATTCCTCAATTATCAATCCTATTTAGTTTTGCTTTCTGAAGGCAATTTATTTCCAGTTTCCATCTTTGCAGTGCTGGCTTACTTAATTTTTGTCATTCTCATTGCTCTGTTCAACCCTCTCATATTCCGACTGGTCATTTTGGAATTTATTGATCAAACAAAGCGAGTTGCCTCTGCCCTCCCTTTCTCCAGGTCCCTGCCTCCGACTCCTTTCATAGATGATTGAACACTCCAATAGTCTTAACTCCCTCAATCCCATTCTCCACCAAACTTGTGTTACTTCTTTCTCCCCTATTATGACTCCCTGCCATATCCTCATGCATCTCTTTGCCCCCCTCTAACCTTCCTCGGTCTCCAATTTACCCGTCAAAACCACCTTCTCATCCAAGGTCAGCACGGCTTCCCTTCCTAGACCATCATCCCCTGCTGAAACCAGCTTCCCCCTCCCGCGCAGCTTCCCCCATACTATAATCCTTTTATCAGTGTTCCCATGATGACATATAGAAGATATAGGAGAAACAAAAGAAGTTGCCTCTCCTTCTCCTTTCAATCCATTCCATTGTACACTCTTGAAAGAAGAAAAATCACCAAAAATACCTGGCCCATATGCGTTCAACTTTTGGACAGACAGGCGGACATGCACAGTAAAACAGGCTGTGCAACCATTAATCTGTATTATTCACAAAACCCAAAAATTTATTCAACTTTGTATTGATTTTCCCATAAGGTTGAAGTTCTTTAAGTAAGCTCTTTATGTTCACAGTTGATTCTATGTCGTTTAAGCTGAATTTTATAGGTTGCATGATAAAATTTTAAGAATGCTTCATTCCAGCTGGATTTAGTATTTTAGTGTCCGATGTTTGACAGTACCAGTTGTCTATGATTATTGCTAGTAATTGTATGCCTGCTGCTTTAATTAAAAAAATAAAAAGAAAAAGAAAATTGTATATATGTTGCTTTGGAATTCCATTACTATGTTTGGACTTCATGGAGGTGATGAATATGCTACAATTAATTCTAGGAAAACATGACCTTTTGCTAATTTAATGTTTCTCCAAGTAAAATATCAGATACTGCAGGATTTTTAAGCAGTTACCTTCCTTTTACCTGTTGTAATACATGCTTTTCTGTGTCTTTTTTGTTTGAAGAAAAAGAGTACTTTGACCACGTACTAAGCTTAAAGAAGGTGTCTTTTCGCTAACAAGTTTACAAATTTCCTTTTTTCCCGTTTAAAATACACTCTGGGAATTGGGATTATTCCTGAATATTTATTTAAAAAAGGGTAATGCGGGAAACTGTTGGTTAGATTGTTTTGTGTTCTTAAACATTTAACACGCAAGATGAAACTACCAAAATGGAAAGTATGATGTAACAGTATGGAAGGAATACCTACTTTCCCTCTACCATCCATGGAACAATGGCCTGTTCAGCATCAAAATTCTTCAGTTGATGTTATACCAGTGAATTTTTCTTGTTAAGCAATCTCATTGTCATTTTTATAAGCTCTGTTGCCGCATCAGCTTGTTATAACATCATTGCTTTTTTTAACTTAAAACTTTTCAAATTGTGGACTAATTTATCTCATTGCTGCTTGGGAAGGTTTATATCAATGGAGTTCTTCATAAAGGTAGCCATACCCTGTAGTCTGATTTATTTTTGTTTTCTAAAATTTCATTGTATTCTAATTTATATTTAAACTGAAACTCACTGTTGCTACTTTATTTTTGTGCGTAGGAAGCTCGAGACATGATCCTAGTCAGAGTAGCTACTCTCGAAATTGCATTGGAGAAGTTATTAGAATAACTCATTCGGTGGAGAAGAGGTACTCCAAAATGCATATGTTAAGTGTTCCATTTATGTTTACAATTTAGTTGCACTTGAGGTTTCCTTTTTGAGTTGATTTTCAGGTATTAATTCTCAGGGAATTGCGCCATTGGTAACAGGAGGTTGCCCTTTTATGTGCCTTGACTTATTTTGCAATCTCTTCCCATTTGTCTTTTATGGCTTCTAGGTTCATTGACAATTTAATTCCATTGTTTCATCCTTTTCCTCTCTGGGAAACAAACGATTTTGAGTGTTCCTTTTGCCTTTTTTCTGGTCTTTTGATCAACTAATATGATAATGACTGGTTGATTTTTCTTCTTACTATTAGCGTATCTTGGCTGCTGTTTTTCTTTTTCTTATTTTTACTAGACGATATTTTCTTTTTGAACTTTCCTCCTTAAACAACTCGAAGCGCTTCCTACAGAAGGATTGTCAATGCACAGCAAGCTCTGAAGATATAGATTGTTTTGGTGTGTTGGATATCCATTGGAGAGAGTTCTTTCTCCTTTAGATAGAATTCGTGGATAATGTGAGGGTTTGGGGTAGGCTGAAATTAACGTGAGTTGAAATAATAAAAAAAGACATTGACTCGGTGTTGTTTAACAAAGGAAATGGCCTTTAGAGAAAAAATATCGATGTGGTCAATCGCATTTGGGAAAGAAAAAGGCTGTTGAGTTGAGTAGAATACTTCCTCATTTAGTTGCTACTTGCTGCCTTTTTTTCCCCGTTCTCTTATTTTCTTTTTTCCTTATGAATTTAGTGGTAAATTAGAGCATAATATGTAATTAGATGGAATTGAATAGGGTCGGGAGAAAGGCTGTTGAGTTGAGTAGGATACTTCCTCATTTAGTTGCTATCTTTTGTTTCCCCCCTTTCTCTTATTTTCTTTTTTCCTTACGAATATAGTGGTAAACTAGTGCATAATATGTAATTAAGAGATGGAATTTATAGCCATCTTTCGGAGAAAAAAAAGCACAAAACATGTTGGAGTCAGAAATAACCTTTGGAACACCCTTTATCTAGTCTATGGAAGAGTACTCCCAAGATACCGAGTAAAATGTAGTCAGAAAGGAACTATTATTTCAACCTCACATGTTCACAGTATCTGCCACAAGACTTGCACAAGCCTTTAGGTGTGTAAAAATGAGCCTTTATGGTATCTGCCATATTAAACCATGGCTTCGCTAATTAGTATGGCCCTATTGGAAGTTAAAATTTTCTTCCTCGTAACCATGTCTTGCACAAAGTGACAATCAACCCCACTGTGCTTGTCCTCTTATGAAATACATGATTATTAGTGACGTATAGAGATGGTTTGTTAATGCAAAAATATTATGGGCTTCCTACCCATCTCTCTACCTGAGTACAGTGGAAACTCGTCATTCAGTTAAGTGTTCTGGCACATGCTTGAGCCATGGGAATTAGCCTTCAAAGAAGTGTTTGTTTTGTTTTGTTTGGGTGGGGGGTTAAGACGAGGCTTGTTAATGGGTCGAATTTAGTCCAAATTCAATCCAAATCCGGTCCAATAATATTAGAATAGATCTGATAAATTCAATTAATGACCCGACAGATCTAAATCCGTTAGATTCAGTGATTAATGAATCTTGATCCGGATCGATCCGTCAAACCTATTATTTTAAGGAACCTTCAAAAAAATTACTCCTTCAAGTTATTTGATTATCATTTCTGTCTTTTGATTTTATTAAAGTAGAATCATATATTTTTTTAATATATTGACAATAATAAATTAATATAAAATTTGAGAGAAAAAAAATTGAAGTAAAATTTATTAATTATTTAATTAACTCTACCATTTCCAAATAATTTAATGAACTGTTTATTTAATGTAAATAGAAAAAAATAGTAAGAAAATTATCTCATTACAAACAAATATATAATATATATATATATACTAGAAATTACTTGTGCCTAAAAACACAGTAATATAATTTGGCTTACAAATAGTTCAAATATAAATTTGTAAAACAAACTTACATGAAAAATTATAAAAATGATCTATAAAAATAAAAATCACTAATCAAAATAGATTAAAATATCTATACAACATGTAATAAATGTGTAAAATTTTATTCTTTAATAAAAATATTGATTTAAAAAATTTTATAAAAAAAAGATTCAACAAAATATGAAAAGAATAAGAGAGAGTGTTTTCATGTGAAATAGCAAGAAGGACAACTAAATTTTAAAAAATGATCCTGACCATTGAGCAAATTCAATAGTTAAAAATATTCTAAATTCAAATTCTTTAGATTCTTTGTTATATAGATGCTATAGAGAGTGTGAAGTGTATATATTTAAAATTTAAAGTTTTTAGTACATTAAAATTGAATTTTTTATTTAAAAGGTGTGTTTCGAATTGTATAAAATTGTAAAAGTGTTTTACATTTTGTGCAATGAGTAGAGAATTTAAATTTTACAGTTTTGTAATTAGTTTTTGTAAAAATTTATAAAGTTCTGAATTTTTTTATGACTCCAAAAGCTACCTGTCTAATAGGTATTCATGTATTGTTTAACAAATGTGTAAAATTTTATTATTTATTATAAATAATCAAATTTAAAAAACTTTTATAGGAAAAAACTATAAAGTAAATTTATTTTGTAAAAATTAATTATTCTTATTTATTTTTATCTATTTTTTTTACTACAAATAATTTGGATTCAAATTCAAAAAAAAAAAATTATTATTTATTATAAATAATCAAAATTTAAAAAACTTCTACAAAAACAAACTATATAGTAAATTTATTTATAAAAATTAATTATTCTGGTTTATTTTTTTCTATTTGTTTTATTACAAATAATTTGAATTCAAATTCAAAAAAAAAAATTATTATTTATTATAAATATTTAGATTTTAAAAAACTTTTATAAAAAAACTATCTAGTAAATTTATTTATAAAAATTAATTATTCTTATTTATTTTTTTCTATTTGTTTTACCACAAATAATTCAAATTCAAATTCAAATTCAAAAAAATTATCAGAAGTTAATTAAGGGGGTGTTTGGTTGATTAAAGTTTAGTTAAAAAGTATAATAAAAGTACAAAGATTTGACATAAAAGTGATTTGTGGTAAATTTTAATTAGAAAAAAGTATAAAAAGTAGTTAAAAATAGGTGATTTTTGGTTAATTTTTGACAAACGCTCCCCTCTCCCCCTCTTTCCGCGCATCCGTCCCATCAACCGAGAAACCCATCCTCTCTCTCGAAGCTTGACACGCAGACAAATGTCCCATCAAGGGACCTAACTTATTACATAGATATAACATTCTAGAGCTGGTTCCAGAACATTCATTAAATTTGCAATCAAATTTGAAGTGTGAAGCATCCACATGTTTGTATTATTGTCCTCCACCAGTGGAAGTTCTTTGCCTTCACCTCTATCTGGTCTCCCATATCTCCCGATAGCCACCACCATAGAAGAAAATTAAACCCATGACCACCAGTCTCTCTCTATTCTCCTCCTTATCCATCTATTTTGTCCATTCTCAGCATTCTGAGTTGGACACCGAAGAACACAAAAATCATTGCTATACCTATATATATACCATATATATATATATATTTGAATAAATGTATAATAAATTTATGAAATGATGGTTTGAAAAAATTATTTTTCAAAACGGATTGGGTATATGAATCATATCTAAATCTTGCAAGATTAGACCAAATATTTTTGGATCTGGCTCGATCCATTATTGTCGGATCCAGATCGGATTTGGATTTGATAGTTATGATCCAAACTTAGCCCATTAACAAGCCTAGTTAAGACCATCTACTTTCTACATCTCCTACATCCTACAATAAGTGGGTGACTTTTGCACAATGAGTGACCTTTTTAATTAATTTGGCGAGCTTTTTTTCAGAAAGAATCTCCTCTTGTAGTGATCTCACTCTTGACACCTCACATGCTTCATGAGCCATTGCCAGGTCGTGCTATTCTATATTTTTGATTACTTGATAACCAAAGTCCCACCTATGAAGGACGCATGTACCAGACACAAATCATCCATCAAGCTGACGTGCCCCAAGCATCATGACTAACATTCGGCATCACTTAACAGAGACACAACACTTAAATTATGCTGGTGGGATGTTGTTTAATGAATGCTTAACCTGATCGTTGTTAAAATCCTGGCCTTTAGAAGTGGTTTGTATAGATCAAACCATCATCAAGAACCTAAGATGTGGATCAACTAGTGCAAAAACGGAAAGACAACCCTAATGGCTGACCACATCTTTATTTTAAAGATCATTAGCTTCCCACATTTGCCAAACAAAAAACACATTAAGCATGGAATAACGTGTGCATAGTATGCAATTATGGTACAAACTTGACAACGCCGACAATTCAAATGGGAGAAAATCTCCATATAATCAATACCATATGTTTGATTGTAACCTTTGGCTACTAAACGAGCATTGAGAAGTTTCACAAAGCCATCTAGCAAGTATTTAATATTCATACCCAACGACATCCCAATATTGGTTTACCAGGAGGAAGAGAATTTAGCTCTCAAGTCTAGTTCTGATGAAGAGCATTTATTTCCTCATCCATCACTTGCTTCCATCTAAATGAAGAGAGTGCCTTTTTATAAGAAATTAGAATATAAATAGTTGATAAGGCACACATAAAGGAATGCAAACACGGAGATATACAATGATAAGAAACGAAATTAGAAATAGGATTTTGAGTGTAAGAACATTTACCATGACACAAGGCAATAGGTAAATTGTCAGAGTAAGGAGAATCTAGACCTTCAGAAGAAGAAGATAGGTGATAAGAGACAACACTCTGTCGCTAAGATTGCTGATACACCTGCATAGGTAAAGTCTGAACAAAAAAATATGCAAACTCGAGTGGTTTAGGAAGAATAGGAGAGACCTGCTCCCCTCACGAGAACAAGGAGAAGCAAGACTCCTTCCCACTAAAAATGAGAGCAGGAAATATTTGATGATCAGTGTTAGAAAAGAATGGAGTAGACTCAAAAAAGGTAACGTTAGCACTTACATACCGTTGAGGAGGAGGAGAATAACATCTATAGCCTTTCTATTTGCAAGAATAGTCAAGGAAAACACATTTATGAGCACGGGAAGAGAGTTTATCCTGATTGGGATTGAGAATATGCACAAAGGCTAAGCAACCAAAAACACGGGGTGTAATAGAAAATAAACTCCAATCAAGATATAAAGTAGAGAAAGGTGACTTATTATTCCAGACTGTAGTTTGCATAGACTAAAATAGATGACAAGTAGTAAGAAGAACATCACCAAGAAATGCTTTGGCGTGCATATCAAACATGAGGATGCAAGCAACATCCAACATTACGAGCACAAAAAGAGAGTTTATCCTGATTGGGATCAAGAATATGCACAAAAGCTAAGCAACCAAAAACATGGTGTAACAAAAAAAAGAGTGTAATCAATATATAAAACAGAGGACGGTGACTTATTTCTCAAGACTGTAGTTGGCATGCGCTGAAATAGATGTCAAGCAATAAGAACAACGCCCAAGAAATGTTTTGGCACATGCATATTAAACATAGGGTGCAAGCAACATCCAACAAGTGACGATGTTTACGTTTAGTAACACCATTTTGTTGAGATGTGTGTGTACAACTAGTTTGATGTATGATACCATGCTCAAGACAAAAAGAATGCATACAAGACTTACTATATTCCAAAACATTAACAAATCAAAAAAGTTTGATGCATTTCCCAAATTAAGTAGAGATCTCATTGTAGAAACGAGTGAGAATTGAAGGTAATCCAAAATGTTGTCTCATATAAAATAGTCGCGCCATACAAGAAAAGTCATCAATAAAAATAACAAAATTATAAAATCCACTCTGACTAGGAAGCCGGAAAGGTCGCCAAATATTTGTATGAACAAGATCAAAAGACTCAGTTTTGCGACTAGGACCATGACTAGGACATGAACTACCATGACACTTGCCAAAATTGACAAGCTTCAAAATTAAGAACAACTTCATATTGGCTAAGAAATGATGTCTCAATCGAAATTGTCACCGTAAAGGAGAGACAGTAGAGAGACAATAGCACTCAACGCAAGGCCTTCTCTCTCACGTCCTGAACCAATCGTTTTCTTAGTTTGAAGGTCTTGAAATATGCAAGAATAAAGCAGAAAAGGTTACCAAACAATGTAAGGATTTTGTTATTTGACTGATGGAAAGTAAATTAAATAGAAAATGAGATACATAGAGACTCTCAGGTAATGAGAGTGAGGAATGAAGCCGAAAAACCCCTTTACCACTACCATGTCGAGAGGAACCATCAACTAAAGTAACATGACGATGACTCTTGAACAGAATTAGGAGAGTTGTGAACTGATGCAGAGTGATCCAAGGATGATCACAACTAGCAAGGATAAGCGTTGGCAGCTATAGGTAAAAAGTCTTAGATTTGATCTTTGAATCCACGTAAATCCGAATCAAGACTATAAAGAAGGGACACTATCATGAAATCCTCTCAATATTGTTGCTGCTAAGCCAGATCTTGTAAAACTGTTCCCATAAATTTTTAAGTGTGCTGTAATACTTGGACAAGGGTTGAGCATCCTATTCGGTGTTAAAAGTCTGCTCGTTAACTCAAAACACACTAGAAACATTACTCTACTTAGAGTAAGAGTCTGCAAGGGAGTCCCAAATCTTAGAAGAATCACAAAACTCAACAGTAGTGGTAACATGTGTCTCTAAACTGGGCCATAAACCAGCATATAATAGTAGAGTCTCACTAAGCCAACCATCTTACTTCACACCGTCTGATTTGGGAGGTAATTCATTGATATATTTTAGTTTCTTCTTGCCACAAATGAAAACCTTAATGGCATCTCCCCATCCCAATAAATTTACTCGATAGACATTTTTTTGGAAGTAATTGAATGAGGTAAATTTTCTCCTGAGGAGGTTAATGGAACAGTATAGAAAAGGTCAAAAAGATTTACCTATGGTGTTCATTGATTTGGAGAAGGCTCATGAGAGGGTTCCTAGGGAGATTCTATGGATAGTATTGGAAAAGAAAATAGTGTGCGTCGCATATATTGAGGCGATAAAGGATATGTATGATAGAGTTGGGACATCTATATGGACGGTTGGTAGAGAGATTAAGAAGTTTTCTATCACGATTGGTCTACACTAAGGTTTAGCATTAAGTCAGTACTTGTTTGCCTTAGTTATGGATGAGATTATTGGACATATTCAGGAGGAGGTGCCGTGGTGTATGTTTTTTTTTGAAAAGATAAATAAGTAATATTAATTTAGCATCAAAATGATGCTAAGAATCAAGTATAATTACAACCTACCACTTATCTCTTCATACTATCAATAAACATAATAAAGTTATTAAAATCACAGATTTTCCCTTCTCCACACCATCCTAACAA
>JAVXUM010170647.1:0-12033 GCA_035590655.1 Pouteria glomerata
CTCGCCCTGTGTGGGTCCTGCAGGGTCATCTGTAGGGACGTGAGCACATACCACTTGTGCCCACGATGCACCTCTCATAACAAAACAATGATGCATATAGGACTCATAGTAAAATGCAACAGTAATAACTCAACATATATAGCAGGTCAGTATAAATCTCATGCACCAAAGCAATACTGATTCTATAACTTATATGGATATCGAGAGTGCATTATCAATTGTTCACATTCGAGTCATTATCTTGTCTCTTAAATAAACACATAAATAAACTAAAATAAACTAAAACTCATAGACAAACTAAAACAGAAATGCCAACTCAACAATTTCAAATAATATCACAAACATGAACATCATATATATACACAATAATAAAATAAGATTTTACACTATGTTCATAAATGAAAAAAGTTATGAAGAATATAAACCGACTTTTAAAACATAACAATAAGACATTTCCATTACAATAAATTATTTATATTTCATAGAATATTACATTATAGTATTAGAATGATGAATCTCCAAAACGTGAGGTAGAAGATATTTAGTTTGTCCCACAACTGGGCATCCTCTTAGTACGGGTGGGGTTCTTATGCCCTTCTTACACCTGTGCCTGAGTCTATGGTACTGTAAGCTACGACTGAGACGGTGGGTCATGAAGCAACAATATAAGGGCTAGAGGCTATATACTTGGGTCAAAATGAGGCCTAGTCCTCTTTCGAGTGTACTATATAGGAGGAGGAGGTGCTATGATGCCCTTCTTTGGTGGCAGTGATATACTAGTGGTGGAAACTTATGATATAGGTTGCAACAGTGGTGAATGTGTAGTGCCCACATCATCCATGACTATAGTGCAATCATCAATACTCTCTAATAGATGATGTAGATCAACAATGGGTGATGGTAGCTTGATAGAAGCCGTTGGTGGGACTCTTGCAGAACTAGAGGGTCTAACTCCTACAGAAATGGAGGATATGGATCCTGTAGCAGTGGATGGTTCAATTGGCAGATGATGATGGTCTAACATCAAGGGGTAATGATGATCTCGCTGTCGGTCTAGCATTGGGTAGTCAATATTCCTCTTCTATGGGTACAATTATCTTTCACCCAATGCTTCTGATCATATTTGCAAAGTGATAGACCTCATTCTAATCTCTACAGCTAAGAAGATCTATCACTATTTGAGTGGCCCTGACAGCAATGTTCACTTGTGAACATACGAACAATGATATTATAAACATATCATAAATTGTATTATACTAAAAAAAAATAATATTAATTATTTATTTAGTAAAGAGTCACTAACTAGTATAGTCTTTTTAGCTTTAACGAGTCGAGATCCAATCGAAGGCACGACTCTCAAAGGTTCAATTAGCATACTACTGATCGTCTTATACCACCGCATATATGGATCATCTGATATAATCTGGCCTATAGATGGGTCAGTTGTGACTACCCGATCAAGTAGATATTGCCACGCGGCGATATGTTCTTGATGGTGGACATCTCAGTGAGTCCCGTTTAACCTCATCGATTATTTGCATGCAAAGTAAAGCTGGTCTCGTATGTAACTGGCTCCTCATGAATCATCCCAAACTATCGCATGACCCGATCAGGGAAATACATCTCTGCCACATTATAGCATGTAAGGGGCACTCAAGCCTGCAAAATGGCCCGGTCGTGTGCAGGTATGATAAGATCGGTTGGATATGGTTCCTGCGTTATTTGTAACTCTATTAACATATCTAGCTAATCCATATACTCTCATAGAGTAAGGAAAGTAGTCAACATAAGTCTGGCGCATCACTTACAGTATGAAATATGTAATATTAGTTGTAGTAATGATTCTGTTAGAGAAAATAAAAAGAAGCTTAATTAACAACTAAACTAAAATATTTATTAGCATTCATACTTATAGCCGAATGGATTTGTTGGTGGTAGTGGGGGGGGACGAGATGTATGTCTACAACATAGGGTAGATCTAGGGCTGGTACCCCTTCCGTAGATACAATCTCAGTTAGTCTTGCATCTATAAGTATATCCTATGCTAGAGGATCAATCGGTACTGATTGGCATAAGCTATGGGATGAGTGTTCGTAATAGAGAGAACCGCTCCCAAGCCTAAATTTGCAGTATCACTAGAGAGCTTGAGATCTCCTTAGTACTTAGCTGTATTGCGCTGCTTATCTCTCGATACATGCAAATAAGTGTGGTTGACCCCCAGCTATAATGGCCAATACGTTCTAGCCGCTCCAGCATAGGTAGGTACACGAGTTTCACTAGATTCCCTGACTTGTCTGCTAGGAAGCTACCCCTAATCAATAATAACAAAGTCACACGTGCATGCTATCAAATAACCTCGTTATCTGCACCATCCGGTGGTCAAGTAAAAAGTCACGTTAACCAACTAATCTATATCTGTACTTCATGAATAGTAGCTACAAAAGGAGTAATGCCTAGTAACCTCTTAATGATGGCAGTTCATTCTACTTTGTTATGTTCTTATCTATGTTAGTCATTGCAAATCCATCAACTAGTAGGACTATGACCACAATGATGTCCTCTAGTGTGACTGTGTACTCTTAGCAGGGCATGTGGAATGCATGCATCTCAAACCTCCATCGTTCAATCAGCAATGTGATGAAAGGGTGGTACAACTTAATACAGCCTATCCTGTAGAATCCATAAACTCCCACCCTAACCAAGTATTCAACCATCCTATAATCTCTGGGTATACGACCAAAATCATGCATTATATGCTTACTGTTCCTAACAGTAAAGACTACCTTATCCTATAATTAGAAAAAATAATAAACTAGCATATGTGGAGTAATAAGGTTAATTACATTTAATAATGAATATATCATTAATGATAGTTAAGTAAATACTACTTTAATTAAATTAACAAATGAAAAAGGTCAATAACACTTGGTACTTTAAATTTAATGTAGGACTAACATCATTATCCCATATCTGTGAAGATCTATGCCACGCTTGACAGTACAATACTGATGGATCTTAGGGTCAGGTAAAAATAAATCCGTCTATGGGTCCATAACTGACCTACAACTAGTTGTATATAAGACTATGGATTAGAACGACAAAAGAATTGGATGACATATCAAAAATGAACCACACAAGCAAATAAAGAAAGTGCCATTCACACTAGGTTCACTTTAGTTATTACGTTGGCAGATAACGAAAATGTCACTCAAACTATGTTCAAATTAGTGATTTCAAGCAAATAAAGAAAGTGTCATTAATAGAACCAAATGCATTATTGATTATATATATGAAACAAAACATCATTCAAATATGGAAACTATTACTGCCCAACATATCTAAGACTAAATGTCATTACATTATCAAAGTAAAAACACCATCAACTATCATAACTACCTCAAAAGTCTGCTAAGGCACTTTCTTTTATTATGACCCTCCTCATGACAAATCTCATATCATACTTTCGAAGGGCTTTCATTCTTATCTATCTCATTCTGGATGTGAGGTCGACATTGGTCTATTTTTTTGTCTTTTTAAACACTCATTCAGAATAAACGCTGAAACACTCAGTATTTCCCAACACTTTAGATCATGCAGATAAATGTTGACATAAGCATCAACAAATTACCCTGGTCCTATATCCCCATCCAATCATAGTTTCGCTCATCGCATATAACAATGGCATGTGAGCATAGAATCATAAGATGACTCCATTTACTGTATGTGCGAGTTTCTTCCTTGAGACCTACAACTTGGACATTACCTCCTCCATTAACATGGTGGCAAATGATTATCTCGTACGCTTGAAACGCATTATATAATGGCTACGAGCACAATGTTGGAACTTTTTCACTAACTCTCAGACATTTAGGGAATGTCGAACTCTATTCCCCTGGCAAGCCACTGCCACTGCCACTACCACTGTAATCTATGAAATATGTCAATATTTTGTAAAAAGTAAATTAAGCACAAGTTACAATAGGCAAGCTCCTAGCATTCTACATTATGTTGTTGAAGCACTTTGATATAGTGGTGGTCTTGTTTCCTTATCTATGGCTCCTATCATGAGACATAGTCTACTTCTCCTTCAGGATCTCATCAAGATACTTCCACGCATTTGGTTTTAACTCTTTTATCATTTGCATTGTAGCCTCAAACATGCGAACTTGATGGGTTTTAACAGCATTTGACATCAACTTAGTAAGCTGAACTTCGCTGAACTTCTTCTTAAAGTTCACTTCCATATGCCATAGACAAAACTGAAGGGTGGCATTTGGTGGTGCCCCGCCTAAACTAGGTGTATTAACTGCTAAAATAAGGCGAGGATGCCAATCTGAAATAAGGCATAGGCCTCGCCTATTTCAGCACTACATATATCTTTAAATTGCGAAGAAACCAGAATCAACTCTTAAATGACTCCTTGTTAACCACAGCAAAGACAAGTGGGAAGATTTTCAGGTTTGCATCAACTCCCATAGTAATTAGAAGCTTACCCTTATACTTACCATATAGGTGAGTGCCATCAATGCTTACAATAGGTCTACAAATTTGAAACCTTTGATACAAGGTTTTAAAGCCCAAAATACGTATTGCAAGATTGTAGTACCCAAAGTAGCCGTAGGATGGTACACGTAGTCAACAATGCTATTGGGATTGAATGTTTGAATTGTGTGCAGAAAGATTAGCAATTTATTATTCTTCCCAATTGCCAAAAATACTAGCAATTGCTTTCTATTTTGCAACTCATCCTTTGTTATAAGAAATATGATACTAATATTGTTTGTCTAGTATTACGACTAGCATACTGGTTGATATAGATAGGTTTTTCTTTACCATTTCTTTGACGTAAAACGTGACTAATCGAGCATCTAATTGTGAGTAATCCTGATTTATCATAGCAGATACATATGTAGGAGGGCCAGCATAGACAGTGATTTGCCACTATCCATGTTTCTTCAGCTCAGTTACCTGCAATTCCCAACAGCAAGTTGCTCCCCCTACTATCTTGCACTTGATTGCCCATGTCCTTGTATTAAACTCTATAGCTTGGAACTGTGTATTGGTTCTCAATGAATAAGTCTTTAAGGCGTTCATCCAATCAATTTTTCCTTAAATTGAATACCAGTGCGAGGTTCCTGAGCTTAGGATCCTACTATTTGCAACTAATCCTTGACGTGGAGCAAATAGTGTTAATTTCAGGTAATGTTGTAAATGTTTGTCAATCAAGTTGATGCAATTTGGGCTTTCTTTCATTTACTTATTGGGAGACGCTAAAGTCCATATCAAAATCTACATGTTTATTAAAATCTAGGCCAATGAATTAGTTATCTTCAGGCTTGGCCATTATTTCCTCTATGCATGATAGCTCAGTTGAATCATTGACTCCCATTTCTTACTGGAGATTAGCTAGCGCTCGGACCACATCCCATTGATTAATATCTGCAACATTGTGACTAGAGGAACTAGGAATATTATGTTCTCTTCTTAAGCTGACTACGGGAGTTGGCTTTTTTTTAGAAATTAATGGTTTACATATAGGAGACTCGACCGACGTAACTTCAGACTCTACGTACAATTTGGTGTGAGACCACTTCAATTTCTTGATTTCTTTTATTAACATTCAAATTGAATCATTGTCATCCAACCCAAGCCCCCTGCGTACATATGGTATCTCCAAGTAGAAATGGGTAATGTGACGTGACTTAATGTTCACTTGACCTTATTAAACGTCCAATACAGAGCACAACTTCGTGACTAATTCTTCGTAATTTACACTTGGAAGCATCCGAATGCATCGCATGTTGTCACAATCGTATGATTATCCTTTAGCCATTGATATGATATTTTCCCCTAATAACAAAAAAATAACACGCAATCTTTAGCCATGATACATTTTTATTATAAACAAAATCTCCTCATTAGTTTAATGTTTTACCAAAAGAAAAATATAGCTTATTACCAAATGATAAGAAATGTAATTTTTATTAGCAACTAGTTAATTATTTGAACAATCACCACTTAGACATAATTTGAGAACCATAATGGCATAAACTATATTTGCAAGGATGGATAAAGAAAGTATAAAAAAAATAAAAAATAGAAAGAACCTTAAGTCATATCTTTCATCTTAAGACTATATTTGGATCACACATTTCGTCATGACTCAATTGACTTTAACCAATGTAAGTTTGGATATTAAGTTGTAATTTTTATTTTTTTTAGTTTTGATTTCTTTCATTTAGTTAGGGAAAGCAACAAGGTATGTTTGGTAAAATGATACTTGTCGTACCCGTAGATAAGATAAATAGAAGTCTCCATCAAAGCTTAAATATACACAAACTTTCAACTTTGAAAATTCATTAAACAAAACATTAGTCTAACACTGTTCCAACTTTAAGTTTGTTTACAAGGACTTTAAATATGGAATTAAAACAAGAAATAAACAACTCGGGTTTTCCTTTAAACCCTTGCAGCCACTTCTAAACTCAACCTAAAATTTGTAAATTTGAGTGTAAGTGTTACACACTCAGTAGAGGTATTATACTTAAAATAGAAGATAATAAATATGCACCAATAAAATAATTCACAACAATTATATCAATAACTGGCCCACAATCAAATAATAATTAATTTAATTGTATCATGGCTGACGGTGATAAAAGTATCTCAATATGTAATTTATCACCACGTGGCCCTAACTGGCTATTTTATGGCATATTTGTATGATATATGGTTTAAATAACAATGCAACATACGTTTGGGCCCATCTGGCCTATGAGTTGAGTGCTCAACTATGGACAGTGATTTTAATTTAGCATGTTCCATTAGCCTCATCTAGCTATATTATTTTTCTCTTGGTCCATCTGGCCTCACTTTTTTTTTTTTTTTCCTCTAGCACCATCTAGCCTGGTCCCATCTGACCATAATCCAAATGTAATGTACAAAACTCATGTTGATATGCAATAATATTTTTTTTTACTGACACAAATAATTTATAAATAGTAAGCAGTCCTTACTAACCTGGATACTTATCAATTATTAAATAAAATTTAACCATCCATATTTAATACCATTTACCTTTAAGTTTAATATACCCACCTGGACAGCAAATATTTTGAGAAAATCAAATTACTAAGATGGTCGTTACTAATTATCCTCTGGTCCTAATTTTAACCTAAATGCATTATACAAATCAGAATTTAAACGATTAAAATATAACTAAATCAATTAATAATATAAATCTAGTGAACAAAACACAACCACTGTACCTTTAACATATTTAACCTATTTTACCTTCTATAAAATTAATTTGAAATTAACAAAATAAAATAACTTACCTTAATATTTAGGCCCAGAATCTCCAAATTTTTTTCCTCTTTCCCCCATTTTGTTCCTAGCTCTCGGTCCTCTTCTTTTTTTTTTTTTTTTTTTTTCCAACTCCTTTATTCCTGCTACTATTTTTTTTCTTCATTCACTTCGCTATGCTATATGTATACATGCAACTCATCTAGTAAGACACCACCACAATTACTTATATATATAAATATATATCTTTTTTTTTTTTTGGGTCAAAAGTATTGGCACATGGCCAACCTAAGCCATTTTACCCACTTATATAATCATAACTAGATTTAGCCATATGTCATAAAATATATCTACCCATATCCACTTCTGTCCATTCCTCTCTTATTTAGACATGTACATACATCTCCTATCAACTGAGCAATTTTGTATAATAGATTTTTCTCTTAGCTTGCCACGTCACATGCACAACCTACCCACCTCATAAATATATATGTACATGTATATACTAGTCATATAATATATATTAGCCATGTGTCATAAAATATATCAACCAATATATGTATGCACGTAAATGCATTCCCATCACGCCATTCCCAATTTAATTTACTAATTAATATCACCACTAATTTAAATTATATTAAGACCAAATAAATTTTAAAGTAATAAAAAATTAGCACAATGGAATTTTTTTTAGCATTAAAGAAAAAATTAAATTAATAATGCATAAAAAAATAATGAAAACTTAGGATGTCACAACTCTTTTCCTTTTAAAGAATTTTGTCTCGAAATTCTCACCCAATGGAAACAAATATGGGTGTTGTTTTCACATATTCTCCTCACTTTCCAGAGTGGCCTCTTTCACAGTGTAACTTCTCCATAGTTTTCACTAATGATATTGTTTTATTCTGCAAAACTTAATCCCTTCTATCCAACATATGTACTGTCTCTTCCGTATAAAACCTTTCTTCTTTCAACTCAATTGGTTGGAAAGTCAACACATAAGATGGATCTAGAATATATTTACGTAACATTAATACGTGGAACACATCATGAAGTTTAGATAATTTTGGAGGTAAAGTCAATCTATATGTGGTTCTTCCAATTCTTTGTATAATCTCATAAGGTCCAATGTAGGAAAGACTTAATTTTCCATTCATATCAAATCTTAGTATCCCCATCTAAGGAGAAACTTTTAGAAATACTTTATCCCCCACAGAAAATTGTAATTCTCGTCTACGATTATCGGCATAGCTTTTCTGGCAACTCTAGGCTATCCTCAATCTATCTTGTATCACTTTCACTTTATCTATTGTGTCTTACACTAACTCTGGCCCAAGTAGTTTCCTTTCCCTTACTCCATTCCAACAAATTGGAGTTTTACATTTACGACCATACAAATCTTCAAACGGTACTATACCAATACTAGAATGAAAACTATTATTATAAGCAAATTCCATCAATGGCAACAAATCATCCGATTTCCTTTAAAATCTAACATACAAGCTCATAGCATGTCTTCTAAAGTTTGTATTATCTTCTCAGATTATCCATCTGTTTGAGGGTGAAATGTAGTACTAAACTTTAAAGTCATGCCCATAGCTTGCTACAAACTAGGCCAAAATCTAGACGTAAATTTTAGATCTCTATCCCCCACAATAGACACAGGTACATCATGCAATCTCATAATCTCCTTGACATGCAATGTAGCATACTTATCAGTTGTATAATTGGATTTCACATTTAGAAAATGAGCTGACTTGATTAACCTATCAACAACTACCCAAATAGAGTTAAAGCCTTTCTAAGTACATGGTAATCTAACAATCAAATCTATAATAATATGTTTCCATATCCACTCTGGAACAGAAAGTGGCTGTAATAACCGTGCAGGACTTCGATGTTTAGTTTTTACCTATTGACAAGTCAGACATTTAGCAACAAATTTTGCAATTTCTCGTTTCATACCAGTCCATCAGTAATGTTCTCACAAATCTCGATACATTTTTGTACTTCCAGGGTGCATAACATAAGGAGAATGGTGTGTCTCATCTAAAATTTTCTTCTTTAATTATGAATTTTTCGGTGCACGAACTTTATTACCATAACAGAGTAACCTATCTTCCCTAATCACGAAACTCGTCTATAGATTATTTGTTATTTGTTCCTAAACTTCCTGTAATTAGACATCTTTTACTTGTTACTCCTTGATATAATCGAGTAATAATGGCCTCATCCTAAATTAAGTGATCAAAGCATTTGCTTTAGTTACAGCTAACTCTACCCCCATATGTGTCAAGTCCTTAAATGTATGAATCCTTAAACACTGATTACAAGCTAGCATTCCCACAGACTTGTGACTCAAAGTATCTACTACCACATTTGCTTTACCTGGGTGATAACATATATTGTAATCATAATCCTTTAGCAACTCTAACCATCTTCTTTCTCTTAAATTCAGCTCTTTTTGAGAGAACAAATGCTTCAAGCTTTGATGATCAGTGTAAATATCAATAGTCTCACCATATAAATAATATCTCTCTAACTTTAAGCAAACACAACTACAACTAACTCTAAATCATAGGTTAGATAATTTTGTTCATGAGATCTTAATTGTCTTGAAGTATACGCAATTACTGTCTCATTTTGCATTAAAACACATCATAACCTTTGTCGTGAAACATCACTGTAAATCACAAATCCACCATTGCCTGAAGAAAGTGCTAATACTAAAGTTGTAGTCAATCTGGCATTTAAGTCCTGAAAACTTTTCTCATAACTATCATTCTATTCAAATTTAACCTCATTGTGAGTTAATCATGTCATAGGTGATGTGATGAAAGAAAAATTCTAAATGAAATGATGATAATATCCTGCCAATCCTAAAGAACTACGTACTTTGGTCACATTAGCTAGACACTCCTAATTCAAGACTGCCTCAACTTTGTTAGGATCAACACTGATACCATTATTTAAAATCACATGTCCCAAAAATACTACTCGATCTAACCAAAATTCACACTTAATAAGTTTTGCGAGCAGTTGTTTCCCTCGCAGAGTTTGTAAAACTATTCTAAGATGTTGTGCATGCTCTTCCTTACTGTTTAAGTAAATCAAAATATCATCAATAAAGACAATCACAAAGACATCAAGATAAGGTTCAAATGCTTTGTTCATCAAGTCCATGAAACAGCTAGTGCATTAGTCAATCCAAAAGGCATAACAAAAAATTCATAGTGCCCATACCTGGTCCTGAAAGCTGTCTTAGGTACATCATTATCTCGTACTTTAATCTGGTAGTACCTAGACTTCAAATCAATTTTTGAAAACACAGTAACACCTTGTAGTTGATCAAATAAATTATTGATTTTTGGTAATAGATACTTATTCTTTACCGTTACTCGATTCAATTAACGATAATCAATACATAATCTCATGGTGCTGTCTTTTTTTTTTCACAAACAAAACTGGTACTTCCCATGATGATACACTAGACTGAATAAAATCTTTGTCTAATAAATCTTATAATTGAACTTTCAATTCTTTTAACTCAATAGGTGCCATTCGATAAGGTGAAATTGAAATTTGTGTAGTTTCTGGCAACAACTCAATAGTAAATTCAACTTCTCTATCTAGGATCACCCCTGGCAACTCATCTGAAAACACATCTGGATACTCACACACAATGGGTAGGTCATTAAGTTTAGTTTCAGGCTTTTTAATATCAATCACATAGGCAATAAGTCCTTGACATCCCTCACTTAACAACTTCCTGGCTTTTAATATAGATATTAAGTAATTAGGCATAACCCTACGATCACCACTGAATGCTAAATCTAGCTCTCTTGGGACTTTGAAAGTCACTAACTTAGTAAAACAATCAATAGAAGCATAATAAGCCTTTAACCAGTCCATACCCAAAAAATATCAAAATCACATATGTCCAAAGGTATCAAATCAACAACTAGACCCTTGCCAGCTATCTGTACTACACAATTTCAATATACACATCGTGCTAATATTGTATCACTAGTAGGAGTAGCTATGGCTAATGCAAAGTCTAATTAGGAGAGTGGTTGGTCGAAATGCATGCCCAATGTTCGAGATATAAAAGAATGGGTAGAACTAGAATCTATCAATACACGAGAAAGTTTGCTGGTAATGTGAAGCATACCTGTAACAACATCAAGAAATGCCAGGGCATCTTGGCAAGTCATAACATAGACCCGAGCCAATGCGTGAGATCCCCTGGCTGCTCCTCTACCTCTTAGTGTAGCCACTGAAGAAATACTATTACCACTAGTCGTACCAGCCACAGAAATTGCTAGCTTAGATAAGATAGGACAATTTTTAGAAATATGCCCCACTTAACCACATCGAAAATAAGTAAAATGCCACTAAGCTGTACATTCACACTACAACAATTAACACCTTTCCTGACCAAAAATTTGATCGGGAAAGGTCACTTTTTAGTCGCTAAAACTTTTGCCGACCAAACATAATTTGGTCGCCAGTTGATCGGCAAAAGCTAGTCACAGAAGGTATTGGCGACCAAAAGTATATTTAGTCGGTAAAAATATGACTTTTGCCGACCAAACATTAGTCGCTAAAGGGTAGGTCTTTGGCGACCAATTTATTTTTGGTCGGGAAAAACTTGACCTTTAGCGACCAATTGGTCGGCAAAAAGAGTAATTTATTTTTAAAAAATAAAAATTTGAATTAATTTTTAAA
>JAVXUM010170664.1:0-12030 GCA_035590655.1 Pouteria glomerata
ATTTCTTGTCTTTTCAAGTTTTGCCTTTTTTTTTTTTTTTTTCTAAATTTGGCCTTTTTTGTTCTATATATATATAAAAAGGCGCAATATACTTTTAATGTATATGTTTTTACTTTTTTTTTTTTTATTTTTTATTTTACCCTTGTTTTATATTTGTTTTGTATATTTTATTGCACTTTTTATATAATAAGTCGCAATACATTTTCAACGTACATATTTTTACTAATTTTTTATTTTTGCTATTGTTTTATATATATATTTTTTTGTTTTCAAGTGTTGTTGGTTTTTTTAGAGTTTCATTTTTTTATTTTTGATAAACTCAAAATTCTTTTATTAAGTTTTTTTTATCTTTTTTATTATGTTATTTTATATTTATTCAATTTTTTCTCTTTTTACTTGCGTTTTTATATCTCTCTCCATTAAAAAAAAAAAAAAAAAGGAGAAAGTGACAGGGATCTAAAATTTGTTATTTTGTTAGAATTTATCTGGTTCATGAATTTACCGTCAAAAAAAAAAAAAAAGAAAGAAAGAAAATATAAAGATTCAAAATTCCTTCAAATGTTTAGATTATGATACAAAATGTAAGAAAAATGTATGAAATGTAAAACATTAAATTAATTAAGTTAAAAAAATTTACTATATTTTTAATGCTTTTTTTATTTTAGTTTTTAAATCTATTGAGATAAGTGTATATATTTATGATTTTATGTTTTTTTCATCTTCCCTATCTTTTTCTTTTTATTTTCAATTTATTTTTTTCATCAAATTCTTATTATTTTTTCTTTTTGCATAAAATTCTTACTTCAAACAAGTTTTTCTCTTTTTTTTTTTTTTTTAGAGTTTTGGATTTTTTTTAAAAGCTCAAATATTTTTTGCTCTTTATTTTTATTATCTTATTTCATATTATTCAACTCCACACCTATATATATCTCTCTCTCCATGAACGAAAGGGTATTACATCTACTTTCTCTCAACATTCAGGTAATTAAACTTACATCTTTTAAGATTTAAAAATTACACTTACCTCATTTATCTTAAATTGTTAAAACATTGATCTCTTTCTATTAAATTAACTGTTAAAACTGTATAAAAAATATCAAACTAACTAAAATTTCAGGTATTTTTTCTATTTATCCCTCATTTTCTCACTTATATATCTCAATTATCTTTAGAAAATTCCTTTATTTTTTTTATTTTGCTTGCTTCTTACTTATTTTTTAAGATTTTTGTAAAGAAAATATTGACAAAAATATGAGAGGGAGAGCGATAATTAAAATATAAAAAATACTTAAAATTTTAATTATTTTGATATTTTTTAAAATTTTAACAGTTGATTTAACGAAAGAGGGTTAATATTAACGATATTTAAAAAAAAAAGGAGTAAGTGATATTTTTAATTGTTGAGAGGTGTAAGTGTAAGGTGTAATTTACCCTGTTGGAGGAAGTTTCTCGAGCCCCTGCTGAAATATCCAAAATACCCCTAAAACATTTGGCAGGTCGGTCATGTCCGAGCCTCGGTGGGGGATTCGAGACGGATCAAGGCTCGAGCTCGCATTCGGGCTGATCCCGAGCTCGAGCCACGTTTGAGTTCCGGGCACAGGCTCTGAACTCCCAGCCCGAGTTCAGTTCTGACCAAGAAGTCCGGGCTCGGGTTCAAGCAGAGCTCGAGCTCAAGTTGAAATTCAAAGATCGCACAGATTCGGCCAACCCGAGAATCATGCCAAATATGTAGAAGGAAATACATCTTAAGTGAAACAAATTTCCAAAACAGTTATGATATGATAAAAGCAAATCAGATAATATATGGAAATGGCCGAGGGATTTGGCAAATATCTCGGTTAATGATGATCCTGACCGGCGATGATAAATGGAGGACATGCAGCCATGAAAGGTACGAGATCCTTCCCATTGAATCGTTACTCTGTTGGATTGAATACACAAATCCTCTTTATCTGACTTTGTCATCGGAGTGCCATTGGCAGGCATCATACCGGTGTCACACGGCGGACAGGCTTATCCAGTTGAAATTGGGCTTGGCGATTTCGGGTCATGGTTGTCGGATTAAGGAGCACGAAAAACCATCGTCAACAGTTGGCGCCGTCTGTGGGAACCGATTTTCCTCCATTCCTTTGATGGTTCAAACCCAATCCGGCGCGCACGTACTCCGTAATCAACCAGGCACATCAATGGCGGAGCAAGTTCAGGGCAACGAAAGGATGGCAGTTGTAGAGAGGCAGGTTGCAGATATGGCAGCGGCCATGCAGGCCCTAACGGAACAAAACAGGGCCCTCATGGAGCGTGTCGAACGGATGATTCCAGTACCACCACCGCCGCCGCCGCAGGGGGAGCAGATTAATCATGGGGGCAACGAAGGCAATGTCCAAAATAACGGCGAGGGAGGGGTGGTGGGAGAGAATGAGTCACAGCACCTCCCTCATCCTCGTAGTCGCACAGTGGATGAAGCTCACAGCGGAATTCTCTCCCGTCGGCAGGGGAGAGCGACGGATAGGATGGTGGACATGGTTGTAGAAGAAAGAATCAGAGCCATGCAGGCTCAGGTTGAAGGAGTACTTGCTGCAGTCCGACAGCCTAACCCCATCGAAGATATAGTGGATAAAACAGGAACTCCTTTCACCCCCGAGGTAATGGGTTGCCCGCTACCCCCGAAGTTTAAAATGCCCACGGTGGATCCTTACGATGGCTCCAAGGACCCATTGGACCATTTGGACACCTACAACTCGGCCATGCATCTTCAAGCAGTTCCGGACGAGATTAAGTGCAGGGCCTTTTCTATCACGTTGAAAGGGCCAGCTCGAGCCTGGTTCAACAAGATCAAGCCAGGGTCAATCGGTAATTTCAAGCAGTTGAGCGAGCAGTTCGTATCATATTTCATCGGGGGTCAGCGGCAGAGGAAACCCCCGACCCACTTGCTGACTATCAGGCAAGGGCGGGAAGAAACTCTCAGACAATATGTGAACAGGTTCAATAGGAAGATGTTGGAAATCGAGGAAATGGAGGGGAACGTGGTGATTACGGCCTTTATGAGTGGGTTGAGGTCAGGAAGGTTTGCTTTCTCCCTGGCGAAGAGGCCTCCGGAGAATATGGCTGAGCTCATGACCCGAGCCCAGAAGCACATGAACGCCGAAGACGCGATGAAGGCTAGGCGAGAAGAGGAGACGCCATGGTCTGATAAAAAACGCTAGCCAGAACCTCGATTCGAATGAGAAGGGAAAAATACTCGGACCTCAAGCGGAGGAAAGGAAGAATATAAGCGGGATAGGCCCGTGAGAACGGAATGGAGATTCACGCCACTGAACTCAAGGATGGAGCAGGTGCTTCATACAATCCAGAACGACCCTGAGTTTAGGTGGCCGAATGCTATGATGAGCCCGCCGGAATCGCGAGACAGGACAAAACACTGCCTGTTCCATCGAGATCATGGGCATGATACCGAGAGTTGTATCGACCTGAAGAGGTTGGTTGAAAGCCTAATAAAGAGGGGCAAATATCATGGGTTCGTGGCTGGTCAGCAGAGGGAACAGCGGGGCAACAGGAGGACCCCGCCAAGGAGCCCGAGGGGCAGTCCTGGCGGGAGGCAGCCAGCTCAGAGAGCATTAGGTGAGATAAGGGTTATTTCAGGTGGGTTGGCCGGAGGGGGCCATTCCTCGGCTTCAAGGAAGAAATATGTCAGGGAGCTCGGTGCAGGAGAGGTGCTGACTACTGAGAGACTGGCGAAGAAAGCAAGAGCCGAAGCCTCTTGCATCACTTTCACTGAAGAAGAAGCCCAGGAGCTGAGCCATCCGCACGACGATCCTCTGGTGATATCGGCTGTTGTGGCCAACTTCCAGATTTACCGTATCTTGGTGGATAACGGGAGCTCGGTCGACATTCTTTACTGGAAGGCCTTTGAAAAAATGAACATTGGGAAGGACAAGTTGAGCCCTGTATGCTCCCCGCTGATTGGTTTCGCTAGAGATCGGGTGGAACCCCTCGGTTCTATAGCCCTCCCAATAACTATGGGTGCTGAGCCCAACTAGACAACGAAAATGATCACCTTCTTGGTGGTGGATATCCCTTCCGCATACAATATAATTCTCGGGAGGGCAGCGATGAACTAGTTTAGAGCCGTAACGTCAACCTATCACCTCTCCCTCAAGTTCCCTACCGAGGCAGGAGTAGGATGTGTGAAGGGAAACCAAAGAACGGCCCGAGAATGCTATGCATCTTCACTGAAGAGGGAAGTAAGCAAAGAGGCGATGATTATCGACGAACTGGAGGTCAGAGACGAAGAAGAGGTGAAGAGAGGAGAGCCCGGAGGCAATCTTGAAGAAGTGGCGATCGGCGAGCCTGACCTGGGCAGAATGGTGAAGATTGGTGCCTCGGCTACGGAAGGGAAGGAAGAGCTCAGGGCTTTCTTGAGACAGAACTCCGATGTGTTCGCATGGTCCCATGAGGACATGCCGGGCATTAACACCAAGGTCATGGCCCACCACCTTAACATCCTACCAGGATCCAGACCGGTCAGACAGAAGAGGAGGATTTTCGCCCCCGAGCGGAATGATGCCGTGGCAGAAGAGGTGGAGAAACTCGTCCGGGCAAAGTTTGTCAGGGAGGTGCAGTACCCGACCTGGTTATCCAATGTGGTCATGGTGAAGAAGTCAAGCGGGAAATGGCGGATGTGCGTAGACTTCACAGATCTGAACAAAGCTTGTCCAAAGGACTGCTTTCCTCTTCCTGCAATAGATCAATTGGTGAACTCAACAGCTGGGTACCAGGTACTTTCTTTTATGGACGCTTTTTCAGGGTACAATCAAATCAGGATGGCGGAACGAGATCGGGAGCACACGGCATTCATCACAGACCGGGGCCTCTATTGCTACGAGGTCATGCCCTTTGGTCTGAAGAACGCGGGGGCTACTTATCAGAGGCTGGTTAACTACATGTTCAAGTCTCAGGTCGGGCGCAATATGGAGGTATATGTTGATGACATGCTGGTGAAGAGCAAAGCGGAATCCGAGCATGTAGCCGACCTGGAAGAAACATTCCGCACCCTCAGGAAGTTCGGGATGAAGCTGAACCCGGCAAAATGTGCGTTTGGTGTAGCCTCGGGCAAGTTCCTCGGATTTATGGTGTCCAACCGAGGCATCGAGGCCAACCCGGAAAAAGTCAGAGCTATCCTGGAGATGCGTTCGCCGAGGTCCACTAAGGAGGTGCAGAGGCTGGCAGGGCGTGTGGCGGCCCTCAATAGATTTATATCCCGATCAACTGACAAGTGCCTCCCTTTCTTCGGAACTCTACGGAAGGCGTTTGAGTGGACAGAGGAGTGCGAGGTGGCGTTCCAGCAACTTAAACAGTACTTGGGGGCGGTTCCCCTGCTCAGCCGAACCACCCCAGGGGAAATACTGTACCTATACCTGGCAGTGTCCCCGACGGCTGTCAGCTCGGCTTTGGTCAAAGAAGAGGAAGGCGTGCAGAAGCCCGTGTACTACACCAGCCGAGCGTTACGAGGAGCTGAAGAAAGGTACCCGAAAATGGAGCTCTTGGCCTTCGCCCTGGTGAATGCAGCTCGGCGCCTGAGACCATACTTCCAGGCTCACACTGTAATAGTGCTAACGGATCAACCGCTGAAGAACATCCTCCATAAACCCGAGATGTCGGGGAGGTTAGTTAAGTGGTCAGTCGAGTTAAGCCAGTTTGACATAGAATACAGACCCCGGGTATCTATAAAGGGCCAGGCGGCGGCCGATTTCATAGCCGAGTTCACAGCAGAGAGCCCGCCCGAGGAGGGAGACGTGCTGCAGGCCTGGATCCTGAACGTGGATGGGTCGTCTACGAAGGAAGCAAGCGGGGCTGGCATCGTCCTGGTATCTCCGGAAGGGATCAAAGTGGAATATTCACTCAGGTTCAACTTTCCAGCTTCCAACAATGAGGCAGAGTATGAAGCCATGATTGCGGGGTTACAGTTGGCCCGAAGGATGGGAGCCGACCAAGTTGTGGTACGAAGTGACTCCCAGCTGGTCGTTGAGCAGGTTGAAGGAGAGTATGAAGCTCGAGAAGACAGGATGGCTGAGTATTGCGAGGTTGTCAGAAGTCTAATCAGGAAATTCTCGAGCGTTAAATTGGAAAGGGTGCCCAGAGATGAAAACGAAGAGGCGGATAGGTTGGCAAGAATTGCCTCGTCCAGGGATGTGGATCCTCAAGTACCCGTGGAAACACTAGATGCACCGAGCACCAGGTCGACCGAGGTGCTGCAGATTGGGGTGGAAGCAGCCTGGGCTCGGCCCATCGTAGACTACTTGTCTAAGGGTGATCTGCCTGCAGATATGAACGAACATAGGAGGGTCAAGTACCGGGCTATGAAGTATACCATCATCAATGGGGTACTTTATAGAAGATGTGCCACCATGCCCCTCTTGAGGTGTGCCACCGAAGAAGAAGCCGACTACATCCTAAGGGAGATCCACGAAGGAGTCTGTGGAAATCACTCTGGATGGAGGTTGCTGGCTAGGAAAGCTCTCCGAGCTGGATATTACTGGCCGACCATGGAGAAGGATGCTCGGAACCTAGTAAGAAGGTGTGATAAGTGCCAAAGGTTCGCCGATATTCCGAGGTTACCTGCTCGGGAACTATTGCCTATCCAGGCTCCATGGCCTTTTGCATAGTGGGGTATCGATATAGTGGGACCGCTCCCCCCGGGAAAAGGACAGAGAAAGTTTGCCGTCATAGCAATCGACTACTTCACCAAATGGGTCGAGGCCGAGGCCCTACCGAGTATCACTGAGCAAAACATGAAGAAGTTCCTTTGGCAAGGGATTGTATGCAGATTTGGCATCCCGAGGGTGGTGGTGACGGATAACGGAAGGCAGTTCGAAGGTAGGCTGTTTAACGAGCTCTGCGATCAGCTCTGCATCGGTCATCATTACTCCTCTCCGGAGCACCCTCAAGCCAACGGGCAGGTAGAAGCAGCCAACAAAGCGCTCCTCAAAGTCATCAAGACCAAGCTGGAAAAAGCAAATGGGTTATGGGCCGATGAACTACCTAACGTGCTATGGGCATACAGGACCACAGAACGGACTCCCACGGGACATACCCCTTTCTCCTTAGCCTTCGGCACGGAAGCCATCATACCGGTGGAGATCGGCATTCCAAGCCCGAGGGTTGAACTCTATGATCAAACTACGAATGATGAGACAATGGCAGAAGAGATCGATCTGTTAGAGGAAAAGAGATTGGGCGCAGCTGTGAGATTGGCAGCATACCAGCAGAAGGCAAAGCAGTACCATGATAGGAGAGTTCGACCACGACATTTGAAAATTGGCGACCTGGTACTTAAAAAGGTCAACCAGAAACCCCAGTGAAGGGAAGCTCGGACCCAATTGGGAAGGACCATACGTCATTACCGCATTCACCAGGAGGGGAACTTATTGGCTGAAAGATGCTGATGGGAGGAGTTTGCCACACCCATGGCATGAAGACCATTTGAAGTTTTATCATGCTTAATTTAATTGTCAAAAGTATATGAAGACATCTTTATGATTTACCGGGAATAAATTCTTATTGGAAAATTTTTTGTCAATTATTAAATGGATGTGGCTAGAAACCTCATGCCGATCTATGAGGGGGCGCGATTTAAGCCATAACGGTCCTCGCGGCCAAGGCACCTAAGCCGATCTGAGGAGATTGGTACCTACCTAATGAAAGGTGTAACGGTCCTCGCGGCCAAGGCACCTAAGCCGATCTGAGGAGATCGGTACCTACCTAATGAAAGGCGTAACGGTCCTCGCGGCCAAGCCACCTAAGCCGATCTGAGGAGATCGGTACCTACGTAATGAAAGGCGTAAAGGTCCACGAGGCCAAGCCACCTATGCCGATCTGAGGAGATCGGTACCTACCTAATGAAAGGCGTAAAGGTCCACGAGGCCAAGCCACCTAAGCCGATCTGAGGAGATCGGTACCTACCTAATGAAAGGCTTAAGGGTCCAATAAGGCTAGGCCACCCATGCCGATCTAAGAGATCGGTACCTACCTAATGAAGGGCGCAAGGGTCTGGTGTGGCAAAGGTATTCAGACCGATCCGGGAGGTCGGCACGCACTAAAACCCATAAAGGTCTGACATGACCGAGGTAACCAGACCGATCTGAGAAGATCGATACTTATTCAAAAACAAGGCACCTATGCCGATCTGGGAGATCGGCATTACTGGATGCCGAGACGGACTTTCAGACCAAAGCAAGCAACCCGAGCCCCTGGGCGGGGTCACATACGGCAACGAGGCCGAGGTATGTCCTGTACACTAGTCCAGCTTTTGGTATTACTTGTTAATTTGGAGCACAGTGACCTCGATCTCTGTTTGGGTGTGTTGATTTCCCCTGCGGGGCACTTTTTATACTGGGATAAGACTATTAAAGAGCGGGGGCTCAATCTCGCTTCTATCAGTGAATCCAAAATTATCAAAAACATGAATTTAAAGACTAGAAGCATACACAGTGCACCCAAATGCGTTGAAAGAAAACAAAATTTGTAATTAAGGTGTTCAGAACGTTTACATCAAATGCCACTGCATCAAAAAAAAAAAAAAAAAAAAGGGAGAGCCTCTCAGGGATGAGTTCCATTGTCCCCGTCACCCTCCTGACCCTGAAAGGTTTCCTCCGAGCTGACCTCACCTAGTGCCACTACAGCAGATAAGTCTAGATCGGGATGCAAGTCAAGCACCTCCTTCTTGGCGTCATTGAAGCCATCCATATAGGTCTCAGACAGCCACACCTGAGCCTCGGTGCTCTCCTTGAAGTCCTCGACGGCTCGGACCTTCTCTGCGTGCAGGCTGTTTTTGAGCTCTTCCAGTGCCTTTCCCCTGCTGGAGGCAAGTTCGATCGCCTGCTCCTTAAGGGTCACCTCGGAGGCCAACTCGGCGGTAGCCTCCTCTTTAGCCTGGACCGCCTGATCCAGATCGGCCTCCAAAAGCCGGACCTTCTCGTGTATCTGCTCTAGTTTTGCTTCGAGATCGGCCACATTTTGATTCAGAAAGTCATTTTTGGTCAACTCTCTGTTGTAATTGCTGTTGCTAGTAAGATACCTCGACCCAAACTCGGTAGCAAAAAACATGGCCTGAAAAAAAAAAAAAAAAAAAAAAAAACATGTAGATCATGAAAAAAGGCAAAGCCAAGTAAAATAGACAGAAATAAAACTTGAGGCTCTAAAAGCAAGTACCTTTGCCAAGTTATCAGCTATCCCTCTGGCCAGCTTGGTATGGGGAATGTCGCGGACCCGCTCAAGGTCAGCCGATGTGATGATCCCCTCCATCCTCCTCGCGGACAGTCCAGCGTCGTCAAGGATGTTCTTGGGAGGGAGAGCCACTGGATCAGCAGAAGCCTTCTCACCTAGAGGAGGATCGGAGGCATGGAGGGTCAGAACGGGGACGTCCTGAGCCCCAGAAGCAGCGGAGGGGGGAAAGTTGGCATCCCAGTAGCCAAAGTTGAGATGGGCTGCCGGTCTTGGGGATCAAACTCCACGAAGGTGTTCGAATTGTCCACCATCGCCTTCTTCCGGGCTCTAGAGCTCGACCCAGAGGAAGGCCTCAGACCCGACTTCTTGAAAAGCTCCTTGTTGAACTTCATCTGGTCTGGAGACTGAAAGTCTGCTACGTCAATGTCAGAATCTTCCAAAAACACAGTTTAGTAAGCAATTTGGATGAAAGATAAATGGACAAACCCTAAAACTCACTCCTTTCACGTTCAAGTACAAGCGCCTCCGAGGTAGGCTCCGGTCCGAGCAGGTGTAAGGCCAAACTTTCAGGTGTCAGGAGAAGAGAATAGTGGTGTATTGAGGAATCCCGGGCGATCTTTACACGTCCGAGCTGGTCCTTCGTTAGTTGAGGACGGGCTTTAGCTGAAAAATGGATGGAGAGAGGTTTAACTCTAAAGGCACCACAAGGGGTAAAAAATAGTCAGGAGTCTCCTTACCGTCGTTGGACGGGTGTCCCCAGCGTAGGGGGCAGCGGATCTGCCTCTCCTCCGGGCTCTCCCATTGGTAGAACTCCCACCCATCTCCATACAGGAAGAAGAAGTGATCTTTCCAGCTCTTGATGAAGGAGGGATACCCGATAACAAGGTTGAGGTCCTTAGTCTGGGCTGAGAAATAGTACCACCCCCGACCCGCTTCAACGACCCTGTAATAGTATAGGAACTCATCCGCGGTGACATGCTCGTCGGTGGATGCTTACCATATAACGGTCGTGCCCACCAGAATCTTCCAGCCGTTAAGAGTGAGCTGGTCTGGGTTAAGGTTTAGGCGAGCTAGTACTTCCCTGATTGGGCGAGCCAAGGGGAAGCGCAGACCACTGGAAAGGGCGGCCTCCTAAACTGTCACGACGCCGTCCATTACCGGCGAGCAGTCGGTGTCGTCGGGGGCCGGCCGCCGGTATGATAAGCCCTTGGGAGGTTGGAAGGTCTTCAGTAATTTCTTTAACCTCCGTTTGTCAATAACGGAGGAAATGCTGGTACACTCTAACTCGGTGGGATCCCAAAACCCGGGACCGCTATCTTCAGCAGCGAGAAAGGGACCAGAGGCTAGGTCAGTAACAGATTCAAAGTGTTCTGCTCTAGAGGGCGATTCGTCACTCTCTGAAATGACGAGTTTTCGGCGTGGAGGCATGGGTGATGGATTGCTAGGTTGAAGGGATAAAAAATGAAGGTGCTCGTAAACTAAGAAGGTGCCTATGGACCAAACAAAATCAGAGTCTAAAACGAAGTCTTGAGTACGGGGAAGCCTATGTTCTCTCCGGAAATACCACAAATAGCGATCGAGGAAATGACGCATGAAAATGAAAATGAAGGAAACGTACCGGAAAGCTTGAAGCTAAGCTTCGAGAAGCAGCAATGGAGGTTGGTGAAGCAGTTGCAGAAAGGGAGAAGGGAATGGAAGTAGTATAAAAGCGGTAAAACGAAGGAACCTGGCAATTAAAAATGTCGATTTAAAATGAACGGACAAGATTTGGACATTTGGTAACCATCGGGCGAGGAATGTTAAGGAGCCGCGCACGCGTTGGAAGCCACCAATGGAAGCATGTTTAGAATACGAACCGGCAGGGCCGCATGACGGGTAATCATGAGTACCTGCAGAGCAATAAATGTGTGCGTGGCTTAAGAAACGGTTACAACTGCTTGAGCCTTCACCCCTGCTAGCAGAGCTGATGACTCGGTGGCAACTGTTGGAGGAAGTTTCTCGAGCCCCTGCTAAAATATCTAAAGTACCCCTGAAACATTTGGCAGGTCGGTCATGTCAGAGCCTTGGTGGTGGGTTCGAGACAGATCAAGGCTCGAGCTCGCATTCGGGCTGATCCCCAGCTCGAGCCCCGTTCGAATTCCGGGCTCAGGCTAAGTCCTAGTCCGAGTTCAGTTCCGGCCAAGAAGTCCGAGCTCGGGTTAAGGCAGAGCTCGAGCTCAAGATGAAATTCAAAGATCGCGTGGATTCGGCCAACCTGAGATTCGCGCCAAATATATAGAAGGAAATATATCCGTTTGAAACAAATTTCCAAAATGGCCATGATACGATAAAAAAAAAAAAAAAAAGATCAGATGATATATGGAAATAGCCGAGGAATCTGGCAAAAATCTCGGTTAATGATAATCTTCACAGGCGATTATAAAAAAAGGACATGCCGCCATGAAAGGTACGCAATCTTTCTCATTGAGTCGTTACTCTGTTGGATTGAATACACAAATCCTCTTTATCTGACTTTGGCATCGGAGTGCCCTTGGCAGGCACCACACCGGTGTCACACGGCAGACAGGCTTATCCAGTTGAAATCGGGCTTAGCAGTTTCGGGTCGTGGTCGTCGGATCAAGGAGCACGAAAAACCATCATCAACAGTTGGCGCCGTCTGTGGGAATCGAGGGCCATGTGCTCGCCACTCCCAATCCCTCAATCCCCGATTGGGGGCCTGTTGATACCACATCTTCGTCCCACATCGGTTAGGAGTCGGGGACTGAGGCACCTAATAAGAACCTCTACCCTTCCTCCCTAGCAGCGAGG
>JAVXUM010170693.1:0-12027 GCA_035590655.1 Pouteria glomerata
CATTTGCCAATTAGGTAAAGAACTTCCATCCCACATACACATAACTTCCAAATTTATTCCATAAACATACCAAACAATCAATAAACATGCTATCAATGCATTTACCAATATTTCAACTCCATTATTGCAATACTAAGATCAAAAATTCAGATTTGAAACACTTAAAAGTTAAACCTAAATTTGGTTCCATTTTCAAGCCAAAATGGTCATGTTTGGTACCCGAAACTTAGCCAATTTTTGTCATACCAATTAGGGGTTCTTCCTACACTTTTAATACATCATTATAACCAAAATTCTAAGCTTAAAACACTGCACAAACACTGGAATTCCAGCCCACTGCCGGTTAGGCATTTTCTTCCATTTCTTGGTTTCTAAGTCTCCAAATTGGTATGTTTGTGTACCAAAACTTAACCAAAACTTTGGAGAACTAATTTTCAGTAGAATCTAGAGGTTTTAAGCTTCTTATACTCTGTTTTCCAACCCCTAAAGCCTGAGGTTTCTAGCCTTAACAATTCCCACGAAATTGTGGCATTTTTAGGGTTTTTGGGTGTTAAAAAGCTACCAACTTGCACAATTTTTGACATACACTTTAGGAGATCAATTTTATGAAATTTCTTGGGCTCCTAAACCCTAAAACCTCTGTTTTTTAGTCCTCAAGAGAAGAAATATGCAGCCCTTCATTTGTTTAGGTTTTTAGCCATTTTAGTTAACATATAGCTAATTTAGCTAGTTTTCAATCTCTTCATAATTTCTCCTAAATTTTCCAAAGCCAACCACACATATAATGCTCCAAACATACATAGATACATATATGACGTAGAATAGAGTATCCCTACCTCAAGGGCTGACCGAATTTGAAGAAAAGTGAAAGGAGGAGTAGTCTTGATTTCCAAGCTCTCAATTAGGGTTTTCTAGGACCTTTTCTCCAATTCTTGCTCTTTTCTTGGAATTTCTTCACCAAGACAACCTTAAACATACATGGACCTTAAAATTACTTCATGTTTAACATACCCTTCAAATTTTAAGTCATTTGGCCTTAATCTTCAATACTAATGGAAGTTAGAATTGGTAAGACTCACCTTTGTCTTTCTAGGCCCTTAAACCTTGAAATTCTTGTTCTCCTCTTGTTTTTCTTCTTGTTCTCCTTCTTCTCCCTCTTTTCTTCTTCCTTTTCCTTTATCTTCTACTTTTCTTTCTTTGTTTCTCTTTGGTTTTCTAGGGTTTCAAGGACTTGGCCAAATGGCCTTCAAATCTGCCCAAAGTTGGTTTTTATACTTCCTTCCCCCCTCCAACTCACTTTCCTTAGCCAATCATCTTATTCCTCTTAGTCTAAGTTAATAATTAAGTCTTAAGCTTACTTTAGCCTTAATTCAACCCTTTGGGACCCACTTAATTAAAAAAATTAACCCATAAGCTTCCAACAATTCAACATATGATCAATTGGAAATAACTAAACTAATTTGGACCATTCTAAGCTTTTCTAGATAATTCGGCCACCATGGAGAGTCCTCAGCCGACTTGGCCTTTTCCCACCTCCTTTGACTTGTCAGCACTCCTTCACAAATGACCATTTTGTCCCTCAACAATTTAATTAATCCCATTTAGGTCCTTAGGTCAAAATTAGGTTAAAAAGTCAAAATTTTGTGCCATTTTCTTTCACTTGGCGAATGCCCTTCCAATTCCCGTCTAATTCAACCTTTAACATCTAATTACCATTCTAAGCTTCTAGAATACATTAATCTCCTTGAATTTGAGCCAAAACCCTAGCATTTTTAAGTTTAAAATCACCAAAATTCACTTTACAACTCATTAAACTCAACTTAGCCAATTAGGGTTTTCAAACCCCTAAATTTGAATTAATGGTATCTCAATTTGTTTTAGGGTTTTATGATGCTTAAATTTTGTCTTCTTTGAGCTAAGTTCAAGTCCTAGGAAGGTTCTTTAACTTAGATTTCAAGTTGAGTTCAAAACACTCCAAAGGTTCCAAGTAAGTTTACTTAAAAAGTTCAAGGTATTACAATCTCCCCTCCTTATAAAAATTTCGTCCCCGAAATTTCCATATACATGATAGGTACATTATACATCGAAGAAAAATCAAGAAAATAAATGGGGATATTTTTCTCTTATCTCCGATTCTCGTTCCCAGGTTGATTCCTCCACATTATGGTGTTTCCATAACACTCGTACCAATGGAATAGTCTTTCCTCGAAGTATCTGCTCCCGAGTGTCCAAAATTTGCACCGGTCACACCTCATATCTAGCATCTAAGTCAACCTCCAATTCTGTCCAGTTTAGGACATGAGTGGGATCTGGAATGTACTTCCGTAACATAGCTACATGGAATACCTCATGTACTCCAGAAAGTTGCGGTGGTAAAGCCAATCTATAAGCTACTCCTCCCACTCGTGCTAGTATTTCAAACAGACCAATATAATGGGGAGATAGCTTACCTCGTCTGCCAAAACGAAATTGTCCCTTCCGTGGTGACACCTTCAAGAATACGTGGTCCCCCACTTGAAATTCCAATGGTCGTCTTCGTTGGTCCGCATAACTCTTCTGGCGACTCCAAGCTGTTTCCAATCTTTGTCTAATAAGCTTTACTTTTTCATTTATTTCCCATACTAATTCTGGCCCAGTCATAGATGCTTCCCCTACTTGCGTCCAGCATACTGGGGATCTGCAGGGTTTGCCATATAAGGACTCAAATGGTGTCATTCCAATGCTGGCCTGATAACTATTATTATAGGCAAACTCCACCAGTGGTAAATGTTCTTCCCAGCTTCCTTGAAAGTCCAAGACACAAGCTCGAAGCATGTCTTCTAAAATCTAAATGGTCCGCTCTGACTGGCCATCAGTTTGGGGATGAAAGGCTGTACTAAAGCATAAATCCGTCCCCATAGCTACTTGGAAGCTCTGCCAGAATCGAGAAACAAACCGGGGACCTCTGTCAGATACAATGGACACTGGAGTTCCATGCAGTCTCACGATCTCCCGGATATATAGTCGGGCCAGAAAATCCATAGAATCTGTCATCTTCATTACCAAGAAGTGGGCTGACTTAGTCAGTCTATCAACAATTACCTAGATAGCATCGCAGCCCCTTCTGGTCCTTGGTAATCCCAACACAAAGTCCATAGTAACATGCTCCCATTTCCATTCTGACACTGGCAAAGGCTGTAACAATCCTGCTGGCCTCTGATGCTCCGCCTTTACCTACTGACAAGTCAAGCACCGCTCTATGAACTCTGCCACATCTTTCTTCATCCCGGCCTAATAAAACTGTCTTCTTATATCTTGATACATCTTTGTACCCCCAGGATGTACTGCCAATCTCGAGGAATAGAATTCTCTCAAAACTTCATTTCTGGTAACTGAGGGTACAAAAATTCTTCCTTGATGCTTTAGTATATCATCATCACAAGTCTAGCCCGGTAAGTCTGCCAGTTCGGCCATTTTCTGCCGAATTTCAGCAACTTCTTTATCATTCTTCTGTGCATCTTGTACTCTTTGTACCAATGAAGGATAGGCCATAGAGGTATAGAAAAATCCCCTATCTACTGTTTCTTCAAATTCTAGGGGAAATTCACTCAGTGTTTCCAACATCTCCCATTCTTTCATAGCTATATTGGCCATGACACTCCGGGTCTTTATGCTTAAAGCATCTGCTACCACATTTGCTTTCCCCGAGTGATAATGCAGATCAAAATCATAATCTTCCATGTATTCCATCCACCTGCGCTGTCTAAGGTTCAAGTCTTTCTGTGTGAAAATATACTTCAAACTCTTATGATTAGAAAAGGCTTCAAACCTTTCGCCATAAAGATAATGTCTCTAGATCTTCAGGGCAAATATTACTGCTGCTAGCTCCAAATCATGTACGAGGTAGTTCTTTTCATGTGTCTTCAACTACCTGGAGCCATATGCCACCACTCTCCCGTTTTGCATTAGTACACATCCCAAACCTTCCCTCGAGGCATCATAGTATACAAAATACCCTACTCCTCGCTCTGGGATAATAAGTACTGGGGCAGTGGTTAGTCTTTTCTTTATCTCCCAAAAGGCTTCCTCACAGGCATCGTTCCATTCAAATTTTACCCATTTCCTCGTCAGTCTAGTCAATGGAGCTGCCAGTTTGGAGAAGTCTAAAACAAACCTGCGGTAATACCCAGCAAATCCCAGAAAGCTGCATATCTCAAATACATTCTTTGGCTAAGACCATTCTAGGACAACTTCAATCTTAGCAGGATCAACAGCCACTCCTGCCTATGACACCACATGTCCTAGAAATTTGACTTTTTTTAACTAGAAGTCACATTTACTCAGTTTAGCATACAACTTGTGCTCTCTCAGCCGTTGTAATACTAACCGCAGATGCTGTTCATGCTCCTCTTCTGATTTGGAATATACCAAAACATCATCAATAAACACCACCACAAATTTATCTAGAAAATCCCTGAAGATCCTGTTCATTAAATCCATAAACACCGCGGGGGCATTAGTCAATCTAAACAGCATCACCAAGAATTCATAATGTCCATATCGGGTTCTGAATGCTGTCTTAGGAATATCTGCCTCCCGAATCCGTAGCTGATGATACCCAGAACGAAGATCAATCTTAAAAAATACAACTGATCCGTTCAGCTGATCAAATAAATCATCAATCCTCGGTAGTGGGTATTTATTCTTAATAGTCACCCGATTCAGCTTTCTATAATCAATACACATCCGGAGTGATCCTTCTTAGCCACAAATAGAGCTGGTGCGCCCCAGGGTGAAGTACTCGGTCCAATGAATCCCTTTGCCAATAAATCTTCCAATTGCTTCTTCAATTCTGCTAATTCTGCAGGTGCCAGCCAATAAGGAGGAATAGAAATAAGCTCCGTTCCTGGGGCCAAATCAATACAGAACTCCACTTCCCGTTCTGGCGGCAAGCCTGGCAAATCATCTGGGAAGACATCGGGATATTCAATTATAACCCGAGGAAGCTTCACCCTTTGTTGTTCTTCTTTCTCTTCCAGCACCATACTAGCAAATAAACTACATAAATCACCCTTTCTGTGGCTATCCCAGGAAAATAAATCCTGCACCTTACATCGGTCTGCAAAGAATCAAATCAACATGTCCTCAGGGCTGGATAACATCACTTTGCAGCTATAACAATCAATCATCGCTTGATAAGTCACTAGCCAGTCCATCCCCAATATCACATCAAAACCCTTCATATCAAGGACAATCAAATCAAAAGTAGACACTAATTCCCTGCCGTTGTAGACATCCTCTACTCGTATTTCACATGCCCTGCAGGCAGTAGTTAAAGAGGAGAGTCCTGCCACTGGGGTCTCAACATGCAATACTAAATCCAGGGAGCTAGTATCTAATCCCAATGCATCAGCAAAGCTACTAGCAATAAAAGAATGAGAGGCACCTATATCTAGCAACACTGTAGCATATGAAGAATAAATACGAAATGTACCTCGGGTGACAATCGGGTCAGCCGGCGCCTCCTACTGCGCTACAGCAAATACTCTCCCCTGCGCTTGCGAGCTTAGGGGTCTACCTCGCTGACCCTATGAAGCTCCCCGCTGCTGCTGCGGAGCCCCACTTTGTGCTGCTACTGCTGGAGGGCCTCTGGGCTGCTGCTGAACAATGGACTGGCTTCCTTGAAAACTCTGTCCTCCCTGGCCGGTCCTTTGTCCTGCACCTCCTTACTATTGTGGGCAGAATTTCTGAATATAACCAATCTGGCCGCATCTGTAACAGACCCGAGTATCTCTACCTGTGCCCGCCATGGTCTGTCCTACTGGCTTTCCCTGCTGCGCCAAATATGGGCAATTGGACTTCAAGTGTCCAAGCTGCCTACACTGATAGCACCAGGGTTGTCCCCTATCTGATCTTCAAGGTGGCCTAGGAACAGCACTGCCGGTCTGTGGTGGTGGAGACTGAGACTGAACTGTAGATTTCTGCATTTTTCTGCCAAACTCCCCCTTACCTCGGCCACGGCGACCCTCCATTAGTGTTCTGGTCTCGTTTAAATCCCTTTCCACTGTCATAACCCTGTTAACAAGTACTTCATAATCTTCCAAGCCGAGTGGGACCATCCGACTCCTCAAAGCGGGCTTAAGCCCTCTTCAAATCTTCTACACTTCAGACGTGCAGTAGGAATCAACTCAGGAGCATATTTAGACATATCAGAAAATCTTCTTTTATAGTCCAGCACAGTCATACTCCCCTGGATCAAACTGGCAAACTCCTCCCTCTTGGCATCACGCAACGATAGAGAGAAGAAGTGATCTCTGAACCTCTCATTAAACTGCTCCCAAGAAAGGTTCCTGGCTCCTCTAGTATCTCACAGACTGGTCCACTAGGCTGAAGCTCTACCCTGCAACTAGAATATAACCAAAGCAATACAAGTAGCCTGCTCAGTAATCTCCATAGCTATCAAAATCTTCTCGCACTCCTCTAAGAACATCTCGTCTACTTCAGTATCGGCTACACCATCATAAGTAGGAAATTTTATCCTCCTAAACCTCTCCAGTTCTGTAGAGCCTGAATGCTCTTGCTGCTGGGGTCCCTACCTCACTTCCCCGGTTAGGACAGCCATAGCAGCTGCCATCTGCTGGAAAAATGCCCTGGCGTCCATAGCTACTGGTTGGGGCATATCAGGCACTGCAGAAGGCGCCTCCGCTCCAGTAATCTATGAGGGTCCCGCCACGGCACTATGATGCACCTCCTGTTCCTGGTGGACTAAAGTGCTAACCTCGGGCTCCTAGGCCCGTGCTTCCCCTTTCCCAACATCTGGGACTCGGCCTCGGCCTCGGCCTCTCACGTTTCCTCCACGGCGAGGCGGCATACTGTCTGAACATGACACAAATATTTACCGGGTAAGATTACTAATTATTATATTTTTATTACGTAACAATACTAAAGTTCACTTAACCATATAAATACCTAACACAGAAAAACACATAATTATGTAATATGATATGCAAAATGTCCCATGTCCCTAGGTATTCTAACCTAAGTTTTGATACCATCTGTCACGCCCCAGACCCGAGGATCCGAGGAGTGAGTGATAAACACGCAAATTATGGATATTAGTCACCGCATCAGAGCATACACAACGATCACGCAGTGGAACCCACAACTAATATCTGTGAACCTGGCCATTTAGGATAATAATTTTGCTGGGGCATAATATCAATCACAATTAATTTAATAGCTAAATTAATTATAACAGTATATCATAACACAACAAAATTTTTACATTTTAAAAGTCATATTTATACAACATGATTTTTCCAAAATACATAACACAAAAATACAGACTGGCTCAAAATTTTGTACTCCTCCCAGCTTGTAGTGTGGTCACCCTAACCTTCCTGTATGGGTCCTGCATTAACATCTGTAGGGACGTGAAAACGAACAGCATTTCCTCATGTTATTCCACAACAATATATGTATAATATATGCACGAAATGCACACATACAACATATAATATTTACAATTTAAAGCAATAGGTGTAAGAAACATGAAACAATATATGAAATAATTATACAGATTTCCAGTAATAATCAAACCATATATTTAACAATACCATAATTATTCTCCAAGAATAACAAGCAAAAGTTTATTTCCACATTTCCAATAATGGTTAATTTTATTTCACAACCACTTCACACACAACCATCGGGGAATGGGCACATAAACTAAACGTGCTTTAGGGCTATGGCCCAGGGCGACGATACGCCATATCTAGATAAAAGTACATAGGCTAAACGTGCTTTAGGACATAGTCCAAGGCGACGATACGCCTAACGTACACTAAACATATTGTGGGTTGCCAACCCACTGGCATGAAAACCAAACCCTGCGCAAGTTCCGGGACTTTCAACCCGAGAGTATCTCAAGACCTTTCGTATTTTATCATACCCAACCCCGGACAAACATATAACTAACAACTTTCATTTCCTTTCTTCAAGTCCACATTTAGTTTTCATTTCATAAGGATATAATAATTTCAATTGCCAATTAGGTAAAGCACTTCCATTCAACATACACATAACGTCCAAATTCATTCCATAAACATACTAAACAACCAATAAGCATGCTATCAATGCATTTACTAATATTTCAACTTCATTATTGCAACAATAGAATCAAAATTTCAGATTTGAAACACTTAAAATTTAAACTTAAGTTTGGTTCCATTTTCAAGCCAAAATGGTCATGTTTGGTACCCGAAACTTAGCTAATTTTTGTCCTATCAATTAGGGTTTCTTCCTACACTTTTAATACATCATTCTAACCAAAATTCTATGCTTAAAACACTGCTCAAACACTGAAATTCCAGCCACTGCCGGTTAGGCTTTTTCTTCTATTTTTTGGTTCTAAGTCTCCAAATTAGTATGTTTTGTACCAAAACTTAACCAAACCTTGGGAAACTAAATTTCAATAGAATCTAGAGGTTTTAAGCTTCCTATACTCTGTTTTCCAGCCCCTAAAACCTGAGATTCCTAGCCCTAAGAATTCCCACGAAATTGTGACCTTTTTAGGATTTTTGGCTGCCAAAAAGCTACCAACTTGCACCAATTTTTACATACACTTTGGGGGATCAATTTTATGAAATTTCTAGGGTTCCTAAACCCTAAAACCTCTGCTTTTCAGTCCCCAAAAGGAGAAATATGCAGCCCTCCATTAGTTTAGGTTTTTAGCCATTTTAGTAAACATATAGCTAGTTTAGCTAGTTTTCAATCTTTTCACAATTTCTTCTAAATTTTCCAAAGCCAACCACACATATATACATATTAAAAGTAGAATAGAGTATCCCTATCTCAAGGGCTGGCCGAAAATGGGGAGAAATGAAAGGAGAAGAAGTTGTGATTTCCTAACTCTCAATTAGGGTTTTTCTAGAACCCTTTTTTCAATCCTTGCTCTTTTCTTGGAATTTCTTCACCAAGACAACCTTAAACATACATGAACCTTAAAATTACTTCATGTTTAACATACCTTTCAATTTTTAGCTCAATTGGCCTTAATCTTCAACACTAATTTAAGTTAGGGTTAGGAAGACTTACCTTTGTCTTCTTTAGGTCTCAAACTTTGAATTCCTTGCTTTCCTCTTGTTCTTCTTCTTTTTCCTTCATTTCCTCTCTTTTCTTCCTTTTTTTCTCTTTTCCTCTTAGGTTTTCTATTTTTTCTAGTGTTTGGCCGAATGGTGCTAGCAAAATTCCTAAGTGTTTAATTTATATTCCTCATTCATCTCTTACTTACTCTTTTTGGCCAATCACAAAGCTTTACGTAGTCTAATTTAACTATTAAGTCTTACACCTAATTTAGTCTTAATTCAAACCTTGGGGCCCACTTAATTAAATGAAATTAACACATAAGCTATCAACTAATCAACATGTGATCAATTGGAAGAACTTAGATTAACCTAGGCTTTCCTAGCACTTTCTAGATGGTTCGGCCACCAAAGCTTATGCCCAATAGATTTTTGCCTTCTTCCACCTCCTTTGACTTGTCAACACTCCTTCCCAAATGACCATTTTATCCCTCAACAATTTACTTAATTTCCTTTAGGTCCCTAGGTCAAAATTAGGGCTAAAAAGTTAAAATTTTGAACCATTTCTTCTACTTAGCCGAATACCCCTCCATTTCTCCTCCAATTCATTCTTTAAATTCTAATTATCATTCTAAGCCTCTTGAATACTTTAGTCTCCTTAAAATTGACCCAAAACCCTAGCATTTTCAAGTTTAAAATCACCAAAATTCACTTAACAATTCATTAAACTCAACTTAGCCAATTAGGGTTTCCAAACCCCTAAATTTGAATTAATGTTATCTAAATTTAGCTTAGGGTTTAAGGATGTTTAAATATCACCTTCTTTGAGCTAAATTCAAGTTTTAGGGAGATTCTTTAACTTAGATTTCAAGTTGGGTTCAAAACACATCAAATGTTCCAAGTACATTTACTTAGAAGTTCAAGTTATTACAGATGTAGTCGTTAAGCCACAGGGTCGTCATCTTCGTTGACAGTCAGATGTCCTATAACTTTATCAGGGATCATGTCCATGTGTTGCAATTCTATACCATCCTTATCAAGCGAGCCATCAGCAATGTTGAAACATTGGCTTGGTTAGCCACGTAATCCAAAGACATGTCCTGTTGCTAAACATAGTCACGGACAGCAACACTAGTAGGCTGATGAGTGGTGTCGAGCTGATTTTCTAGTTCATTGTAGGGGGAAAAGGGCATGACTTTGTTGTAGCTCCCTATGAATTCCTTAGTCAGAGCATTTAATTGAAGGTTGCTTTCATTGCCAACTATCACATGATCAATCGGCTGAAACTCCAAATACACGTCATAGTGATTGCGGTTCAAATTTTGAACGATAGCAAACATTGCCTCTACTATGTCATCGTCTACTAATTGTAGGGGTCTATGAACTATTTGGCCTACACTACCAACAATTGGGTATCTGCACATAATTCTCAAAACTAGTTGGGCTCGGTCCATACGGGCATTTTTGTATAGTTTTGCCATCAATATGGTGTAAGTACACTGACTACTAATCCTGATACAATGCTTGAATGGTCTGTCGTAGTTGACGTCGTCATCTGCATCTATGATGTTTCCACCCCAAAAACAAAGCAGTGAAATTCGTTCTTGAGACATCACGAGTAATCAACGAGCGACAGATTATAGCCTTGAAGAAAATAAATATTAAGGACCATACCTTCTTAATTTATCCTCAGTTAACCTAATCTAGGTTATGTAACTTATCTTATTTTAACCTAACCTAACTTATACATACAGTTAGTATAATTATATTTTACCTAAGTATTTTCTTAATATACGTAAATAATTAATATAAATTAATATTAATATAAGTAAATTAATTTGTAAGCTTAGCTACATACATCCAATCTATGTACATAAGTTTAAAAAAAAATTCATGAAATTAAATTTAAGTCAATTAAATTATATTTTGGTAACATAGTGATTTAAAATTATATTTTCGTAAACTTAACTTAAGTAGTTTATGAATACTTTCTAACATTAAAGATTATGTTTTTTTCTTAACAAAGCAAAAATAATTTTTCCTTATATTGTAATATCAATTTATTATTTTATGTAAACAAATTATTTGTATTCAAATAATATTCATATGGGATTAATTTTAAAATATATTATTGTCACAACTAATAGATATTTAACCTAAATACATATATTTAGTACAATTATTTCTTACCTAAGTGTTATCTTAATTTACAAAATAAAATTAATAGACATTAACATTAATATAAATAAACTAATTTGTAGTTTTAGCTACATACATCCAATATATGTACATAAATTAAAAAAAAAAAAAGTTAAATATAACAAAATTCAAAAAATTAAATTTGACATATTTATATTATATTTTCTGGCAAACATGATTTTACCTAAATTGGGTGATACTAATTTGTTATTATATATAAACAATTGATTAACAAAGTAAGATTGGATAAACAAATTGACAATCCTAAGCAAGATTGTCCAAATTTCAACAAAGTTTAACTAATTGAACATAATCAAATTACAAAATAAAAAATAACTCACCTAATTTCATGGAGCAGAATGGAGCAATTTCAGACACCCAATTTCAATAGCAAATTTTCAAAGCAAAATGTAACTTTCAGCTACTCAAGATACATGCAAATGAGCTTCTCAAATAATTCAATATTCAATAAAATGAAGACACTAACTCACTTAATAGAGCATTCACTGACATGAAAATCCAATGTGCATTGTTTACAGTGTGTAGATTGAAAATGACCTAAGGGTCGGGGATGTATATTGATTTTTTTTTTGTTATTTGGAGGATGTATATTATTTTATCTTGTAGAAGTGTAATGGCCTTAAGGCCCATCCATGGAACTTATGCTTTAGCTTTATTTTCGATGCATGTATTGTCACGCCCCGAGTCCGGGGACCCAGGGAGTGAGTGTAAAGCAAGCATAACATGACCACACATTACTACATCA
>JAVXUM010170745.1:0-12024 GCA_035590655.1 Pouteria glomerata
CCCCCCCCCCCCCCCCCCCCCCCCCGGCTTATCGCCTTTTTGCATTATTTCAACTAAACAACCTAAGGCATCCATGTAACATTTCAGATTATTGCCTAACAATATCTTCTGATACCATAAAGATAGTTAATAAAGTCAAGTTGCACGCCTAAAATTATGTTTAAAAAGCATCAAGGGATTCAACTCATATACAAAAGGGATGGCCCCAGCAAGGGATTTAGCATCTATGTGCTCTACAAAATACATAAAGCTATACAGATAGAGATGCCTACCCCATAGATGATGATCTCAATCTATACATCCAAAATTCAGTGACATGAAAAAGTTTTCTGTTCATCTGCTCTCCCAAATCATTTAATCATCCACTTTAAACACAAAAGGAATAAACTGCCAATCCTTCCACCTCCTTTATGTTATATATATATATATGTTTTTTTTTGGTACTTGAGCTCCTCGCCAAGCTTTAAAGACTTGATTTCCATCCTTAGGAAACACTAAATTCATCCCAGAACAACATAAAACCAAATCTAACACCTCCAATTAAAAAAAAAAAAAAAAAGAGGTGGTCAATTGACTCACTATCCTTCTTGTAGGCAACTGTAATTCACCATAATTCTCCTTCTTGCAATGAGATTATCAATAGTTTTTTTATTAAGAGTGTTTCAATGGATCAAACACCGTAAATAAAAAGATTTCACCTCAAAACACAACAATTTCGAAGCTTTACACCACGTACCATCCTCCCTTCTCCCATCCTTTTTTTAATACAAGCTACCAAGGATAATAAATCTATCTAACGCAGGACGGAAGTCTTCACAAACAATTGAATCTATCAACGAAGATTCAATTCACTCAATCTTCACATATATCGCTCAAAACACACAAAGAGACAAAGAGAAAATAGAGTTTTCCTAAATAATACTTCAAAACCTTATCAAAGATGATCCAAAAGTCCCCTAAAGGTTGAAAAATTCAGCCTTTTATAGGCTAATTACACAAATTACGAAAATGCTCTAAAATAAAAAAAAAATAAAAAAATAAAAAATTGCACTCTAGGTCCTAAATATTGGAAAAAAGACAAATGAGTCCCTAATTATTAATGAAAGCAACTAATAAAACAAGAACCATTAAACTAGCTTTTCTTCTTGGAATCCTTCATGTGGCAAAGGCCTTCTAACTAATTTCAGGCTAACTGCTCTACATCAGTCCCCTCCACTTAAATGGAACTCATCCTCAAGTTAAAGTCTGGATAGATGTGCTCTTCTTGCTCATGGAACTCATGTATGTCAACTACATTGAAAGTCCTTGAGATTCCCATGTCTGGCGGCAAGTCAATCACGTAGGCATTGCCATTAATCTTCTTGGTGATCTTGTAAGAGGCCATATTTTCTGGGATTAAGCTTGTTGTAAGAGTCGATAGGAAACTACTCCTTGTGTAGAAAGGCCACAATGGTGTTCCCTTCCGTGAAAGCTTTGAAACGGCAATACTTGTCGACTGCTACTTTATACTTGGCATTTGTGGCTTCCAGCTTCTCATGAACTGCCTTCAGGATGTCCTGAAACTAATGTGCCATGTTCTTTGCAGCTGCTGAAAATTTCTATGGTAACGCTCCTCCTCCAGATGCAAGGTACCCGCACACATCAAAGCAATCTGGTTTTCCGAACTGGCTGAACCATTCACCACACCCTTCGACAACTTCACCAAATCCAAAGCATGTCATGGTTGCTTGCAGTATACCACAAAGAAGGGTGACACTCCAATAGAACTGTTCATTGCATTATTGTAAGCAAACTCTAACTGAGGTAGGGCATAATCTGACTGTCTTACCTTATCCTCACATATACACTTCATCAAATTTTTCAAAATTTTATTCACCACCTCCATTTGGCCATTTGCCTGAGGATGTGTAGTGCTACTAAATTGCAAGGAGGTAGCAAACATACGCCAGAGGGTCATCCAGAAATGGCTAAGAAATTTGGTGTCCCTATCAGAAGTAATGGACTTCGGAAATCCCTGCAACTTAACTACCTAAACCGAACCAAACCAAGCCTTTTTCCCACTAGGTGAGGTCGGCTATATGGATTTGACGACGCCAATGAAATTTATTTAAGGTCATGTCCTCCGTTAAATCCATGTAGGTAAGGTCATATTTAATAGTTTCTTTCTAACTGCTATTGGGTCTCCCTCTCCCTCTCCCTCTCCCTCTCCCTCTCCTACTCCTTACAATTCCCATGCTTTTACACCTTTTAACAGATGTCTCCATTGGACGCCTTCTAACATGGTCGAACCATCTTAATCAATTCTCTTATTTTATCTTCAATCGGTGCTATTCTTACTTTGTCTCTAATCTCCTCGTTCCTAATCCTATCTCTCCTTGTGATACCACACATCCATCTTAACATTCTCATCTTCACAACTACCATCTTTTGAATATGATTATACTTTACCGCCCAACACTCTGATCCATATAACAACGCTGGTCTTACTGTCACATACTTTCCTTTAACTTGACTACCTCTCGAAAGAAAAGAAAAAAAAAAAAAAAAAAAGCCTAGCTATACAGGATGCATCAGAAGTCTTCCTACATGGGACAAAATGAGCTATTTTTGAAAACTTGTCCACTACCTCAAACACAGGATCTACACCCCTCTGTGTGCAAGGCAAACACAACACAAAGTCCATAGACAAATCCTCCCAAATATTGTTAGGAATAGGTAGGGACGTATACAATCTAGTATTCTGAGATTGGCCCTTAAAAATCTGATAGATATAGCATTGTCTCACACAATTACCAACATACCACTTAAGCTGGGGCCAATAATAACACTCTCCTCCAATAGAGTAATAGTTTTGTCATGACCCAAGTGCCCATTAAGTTCTGCCCCATGCAAATCTCTCATCAATTTCTCCTTCAATGATACTTTAGGTATGCACAATATGTTACCACTGAATAAATAGCCATCTAAAATGTGAAAGTCCCCTGTGGCTTGCTTGGTTACACACTTTTCCCAAATTTATTTAAAATCATCATCATCAACATATAACTCCTTGAGGCACTCAAACCACACAATCTCAACTCATAATCACCAACAAAAGTAGCTCTCCCACTCAATGCCTCTACTACTTTATTAAGAACATCCAATTTATGCTTCAGGGCAAAAGGAAATTTTTGAAGATAAGTCTCCCATCTGGCATGCATGCTTCTAAGATGTTTCTGACTATTCAAAAAGTTCAAAGCTTGGTGATCAGTGTAAAGTATAAACTCACATTGCACCAGTAATGCTCCCAAGGCTTCAAAACTCGAACCATAGCATAAAATTCTTGATCACACGTGGACCGCCGCCGCCTGGCCTCATTAAGTTTCTCACTAAAGAATGTACACTGGCCTACCTTCCTGTGATAAAATTGCTCCCACTCCCACACCATTAGTATCACACTCAACTTCAAACAATTTGTCAAATGAAGGCAAAGCTAACACTAAAGCACTGCAAAGCTTCTCTTTGATCAAAGCAAAACTCTACTCTTCTTCCTCCCCCCATTTGAACTTTCCCTTTTGCAAATATTCTATAATTGGTGCAGTTAGTGAGCCGAAATTTCTGATAAATCTCCTGTAAAAAGTAGCTAAGCCATGGAAGCTACGAACCTCCGTCACCGTAGTAGGTCACTGTAGCAGGTGTAGGCCATTCCATTATCACCTTGATTTTACTATCATCAACATGAATCCCATTAGAAGTCACCACATACCCCAAAAATAACAAGTTGTCTGTCATAAAAGTGCATTTCTTGAAATTAACATAAAGCTTCTTTTTCTGTAACACCTCCACTACCTCCTCTAAATGAATAAAATGCCCCTCCCCCCCCCCCCCATGACTATAAATCAAGATGTCATCAAAATAAACCACTACAAATTTGCCAATGAAATTACTTGATTCATGAGCCTCCTAAAAGAAATAGGACCATTTAACAAGCCAAAAGGCATCACCATCCATTCATAAAGTCCCTCCTTAGTTTTAAAAGTAGTCTACCACTCATTCCCAGGCCAAATACGAATTTGATGGTACCCACTCCTCAAATCAATCATTGAAAACACTATAGAACCCTCCAACATGTCCAACATGTTATCCAAGCGGGGTATAGGGAACTTATACCTCACTGTAATTTTATTAATGGCTCTACGATCAACACACGTACCCCATGAGCCATCCTTCTTCGGTGTCAACAAAGCTGGCACTTATTGTACTTTGAAAATTACAATCATAAACCTTAAATTGTGGGTCGTTAGGAGAAATTACATTTTAAAAAAATGAAAAAATAAGTTTAAGGCATTAATGAGGAATTCTTGTGGATTGCAGCTGTTTGGGACAAAAATAACAAAAATTGGACTGAAATAGAGGAAATCAAGAAAGTGATGCGAACACTTGCTCGAACCACAGTCTATTTGAACGAATGTTCTAACCACAGAAAACACAACACATGAAACAACATCAGAATAGGCTAAGTGTAAAGGAAGCTGTTCGGACAACGCCATATTCGAACCATGGTTACAACAACAGAAGTTGATGCAGAAAACAACTGAAGAGATCGACTAAGGAAAAGCTGTTCGAACCACATTTAGTTCGAACCTTCGTTCAATCAACAGAAAGGCAACAACAACTGGGCAAGAAAAAAATTCTAAGTTTGGAAGTTTGGTTTGAACATTGGTTCGAACAACTCTTTGTTCTAACATTGGTTCGATCAACAAAGGGTGTAATGAGAATCAAGGCAAGAAGAAAGAGCTAAGTGTTGGGAAGATGGTTCGAACCCTTGTTCGAACCATGACTTGTTCTAACCTTTGTTTGATCAACAAAAGCCATGCAAGGTCTAACAGGAGCAAAAACGATTAAGTCCTAGAAATTGGATCAAACCTTTGTTCAAACAACCATCTTGTTTGAACATTTGTTCGAACCAACCTGTAAAATGGAAAATCTGTAATTCAACTTACAATGAAAGGGCAATTAAGTACATTTGAATTGTCTTATATATAGACAAAAGGAAGGTTGTTTGGGGAGGAGGGTTCACTCATACATTTAGTTTTCTTTCAAATTTCAATTGTAGAGAGAGGTTTTGGAGAGAGAAAGTAGATCAAGTTACATTTCTATTGAATTTGTATCAAATTTTCAGATTATGGATAGAATTGTTTCTTTTTCAAGCATTTTCACTTCCATTATGTGTGAGTAGATCTTACTCTTGGATTCAAAGCAAGTTTTGTAGTTGATTTACATATATATTCGAAGGTCATGTTCTTAATGTTAAATTTCATGTGCCGAAGGTGCAATTTATGTTTGATTTGAATCTCTTTTGATTTTGGATTTGAGAATTTGATTAAATTCTGAAATTGTATCGTTTATGGCTTTTGCTTATGGAATTCTATTTAGAATTATCATGCATTTCTATTGAAGTTGTATGGTAATTGCTAATTATAAATTTCATATGTAAGATCTATAGACTATGCACATAAAGTGTTTGATTAAAATTCTCAATTAGATTATGTACTTAATTTCTTATTCTAATCAGATTTAAATTGTACCAATATGGTTTTCTATAGAAATATCCTCCGATTTACCTGTTTGAGAGTAGATTGAGTAAGTAAAATACTTGGAAATATTGTAAGTCACTATAAACTTGTTTTGTATCCAAGATTTTCTCTAAATTGTTTAATCAAAAGTTTTCAAGCAAATCACCATTCTCAAACTAAATCAACTTCTATCATTCATTGTGAGGTCAAGTTTCGTTTACAAATTTTCCTAAATTGTCTTGTTCATTGATTTTTTTTAAAGCTTTCTGAGGACACAATCCGATTCTCACCAGTTATTGTGTTTCAACAAACACCCTACACTTGGGGTCGAGCTAAGATTAACTGATGATTGGACGAGCAAGCAGGCACTCCACAAGGACTGATGCTCTCCCTAATAAAGCCCTTTTTCAATAACTCCACTTTCTCCCTCAAGATCTCCCCTTCCCTAGGACTCATTCTGTAGTGTGATAGATTAGGAAGACTGACCCCAGGTACAAAATCATTCTGATGTTGTATATTCCCCATTGGTGGCAACTCATCAGGTAAATCTTCTACCACTAACTCTGGAAATTCGTCAAGAACTTGTTGTACACCCCTTGGAACTGATTCTAAGCCTCCAAATCACCATATTTCTCCTCAATATACTGTTGTACCTTCCCCTTTCTTCCTCCAAAAGTTTCCCGGTTGTTGTCTACTATGGGTGCCATTTCGGTGGACTGTCATAAGGCTCCTGGGGCCATTTTGGGTGCTGGAAAGTAGCTGGACAGTGCTGTCCAGCAATTGTAAATAGGCTTTTAAAGGTGTTTTGGGGCTAAAAAAGAATGTAGTTTGGGTTGCAAGTTGGCATGGTTAGGAGGTATTTTTGTTGGGCTGGAATCACTATTTAAATGCAGTACAGAGGTTGAAAAGGAGCTGAAAATGAGCTTAAGGCACTGGAAAATTGGACTTGGGTGTATTTTTGTGTTGGTAAATTATTCTCATCAAAATCTTGAACCACCAGTTTAATAACAATCACATGAATCTCACCTGCCTCCCTAGCTTCCTTTTCAAATTCCCCCTCCTCAGCAATGGTAAGGAAGGCTTGCCCCTCCAAATTAGAAGGTTTCCTTTGAATGCCACGGTTTTGGTCGGAACCATAGCAATCTTGCGACCTCCCAAACGAAGAAGTACAGATTGTCTCTCGCCCCTATAAGTGGCATCCACATCAAATTGACATGGCCTCTCAAGTAATATGTGACTAGCATCCATTTCAGTTACATCGCAAACCACCTCCTCATGTTAGAACTTCCCAATAGAAATAGGAACTTTACAAATTTTTATAACTTTCACTGTCGGCCCCTTTCTCACCCAACCAATAAAATAGGGTGAAGGATGTGGCTCGGTCTTAGCAACAAAATTATCACAGCTGCCATTATCAACAATGAATCACATATCTTTGGGATGGTGCAAAGAGATCTAAAGATGCTCTTTCTTCGTGATGGCTCCTCTTGTTTGGAAGAGCAACAAAATTCTTTGAACAATAAGGTTAAGTCTCTCACCCTCCAACTCATTCTCATCCACTACATCATCAAACTCCTCAAAATCAACAGGCTTATCCTCCTCCTCCCCAGTATCATCCTCCCTATCAATCAAATTCACAGGCCTCCAATTCGGACAATTATTGGATTGGTGGCCAACTACCCCGCACTAAAAACATTTAATGCCTAAACTCTTGCTTGAAGGAACATAACTTTTACCAGGAACAAGGCTAGTATTCCCCTTTTGACCGCTTTCAATTGCACTGTTATTAGAAGTTCTTCCCCCACTGTTATTGAAAGTTTTAGGCTAATCTGAAGTGGTATGCTGTGGTGACTTTTCTTTTCCTAAAAAAAGCTCTAACTTCCCAGCTTTCTTGTAAAATTCTGACCTACTCCACCTGCCGGACTTTTCTAGCAACTCGGCCTTTAAGGCCCTATTGTATGCCCCTTTACTGTCTACAAATACTGCATGCCAATTTTTCCCTTAATACTCGCCCTCAACCCATTAACATATCTAGCCACCCGTTGTTGTTCATCCTCCTACAAATCATTCCTAGCAGCAAGCCTACAAAATTCAACTGTGTACTCAAATATAGATTTACCTCCTTGAACACAATTCTGATATTGTTGGAGTACTGCTTGTAGTCTGGTGGAAGAAATCTCCCTCTAAGGCACTGTTGCATCATCCTCCATGTGTGAATAAGCGTCTTCCCTTGCTGTTGCCTATCCCTTTGCAATTGATCCCACCATACAGCTGCTCCACTTTTCAATCGGTAATCCACTAACTTCACCATTCAGTCTTCTGTTATTTCCATCATCTCAAAAAATCGTTAGACCTCTAAAAGCCAGTCCAAAAATTCCTCGATGTGCATTGTTAGGATTTTGGAATATTCTAGAATAGTTAGGATCTGACTTATGAGATTTGATTATATTTCCTAAATTGATGTATCCTAATATAGGAATTATTTCCTAATTTGAATGTAATTCACCAATATAAATACAACATGAGAGAGAAGAGAAATAGTATCCCATACTCCTAATTTTCTCTGGTGCTATTCAACTTGGTATCAGAGCAAGTTTTTTTCTCTCTTTTCACCAAAAAAAAAACGAAGCCCTAGCAATAGCATTTGCTTGTCGATGTTTCCTTCGGTCGTTGTCGACTGCTTGTCGACATCTCCTCTGGCCGTTGTCAACTAACTCCCATTATTTGTTGATCAGCTCTCACCCACGTCATCGTCTTCACCAGCGACCGTCATCAGCGAAGGGATTTGCCTTCGTCGCTTGCTTCTTGAACCCTTGATGTTGTGATCTAGGTTTGTTCCTGATTCTATGTTAATCACTCGATTCTGTCTTGATCACAATCGATCGTAGTTGATTTATCTTGGTCAGCTGGCCATCATTCTCAACCAATCATTCTTCTTTAGCATTCTTCCTTGGGCCATCATTCTCAACCAATCTCCTCTAGTGGGTCTGCCTCCGCTACTCTTGTTAATGGTTCTAGTGACCGTGGTTCTCGTGGTGGATCTCGTGGTTCTCATGGTAATTCTCGTGGCGGTGGTCGTGGCTCTGGACAGGGCTCCAAGAAATGTGATCATTGTGGGAACACTAATCACACTGAACCATAAGTGTGAACCAAACTGCTAGAAAAAGTATGGTCATCCTGAGCAAGCTCATCATGTCACTACTAAATCCACTGGCATTGATTCTTTTGCACCGAGAACTTCTAGTTTAAGTAATCGAATTAAATCTAGTACTGCTTCTTCAAGTCCCTTTACTCCTGCGGAGTTGGAGGTCATTGTGCAAGCTCTTCGCACCTCTCACTCTTCTACTGCTACTTTAGCACAATCAGGTAGTATTGCTTCCTTTACTTATCAGTCTTCATCTCCATGGGTTATTGACTATGGTGCCAATGCACATATATCTGGTAATTCTTCATTATTTACTAACCTAGCTTCTACCACTCCCTATATTACCCTAGCTGATCGATCCTCCCGACCTGTGATTGGTAAAGGATACCTTCATCCGTCTCCCTCCTTAATCCTATCTTCTAGTCTCTTTGTACCTAACTTTCCATTTAATTTGTTATCTGTTAGTCAATTAACTAAATCTTTGAATTGTTCTATAACCTTTTCTCCTTCTTGTGTTTTTTATGATCTCAGGACACAGAAGATGATTAGTTCAAGATGTGAATGAGATTGTCTATATTACCTTGATCCTGCTAGCTTTAAGTCTTCACATTTACCCCTTTGGTGCATTTGTGTCTTCTTTCTAGTGGCATTGTCATTTAGATCATCTGTCCTTAACTGGTCTCAAGATAGTTGTTCCTAGTTTAGAGTATATTTCAAGTCTGGAATGTGACGCTTGTCAACTTGGCAAGCATCACCATAGTTCGTTTTCGAGTCATAAAAGTAGTCGTGCGTCTCAACCATTTAATGTAGTCCATACAGACATTTGGGGTCCTTCAAGAGTTGTTTCTATTAATGGATTTTGGTGTTTTGTCATTTTTGTTTATGACCATTCTCATATGACTTGGTTGTTTTTAATGAAATATCGTTCCGAGCTACTTGCTATTTTTTTGAAATTTTGTAGTAGGATTTTCACTTAATTCGATAAAAAGATTAAAATCCTTCGCTCTGACAATGCTCGAGTACATTCAGTCTGTCATGACCCAATTTTTTATTGACGGGGACATTAGATATCAAACTTCATATGTTCACACGTTCCAACAGAATAGTGTTACTGAACACAAATATCATCACTTACTAGATACTACTAGTACTCTTCGTTTCTAAATGCATGTTCCAAAACAATATTGGAGGAATATTGTCTTAACTGTATGCTATCTTATTAATCGGATTCCTTCACCCCTTCTTGGTAACCATTCTTCCTTTTCCCTTTTCTATCCTTTTGTTACTCCTTTATCTCTTTTGCTTCATACCTTTGGCTACGTTGCCTTTGTTCATAATTTAGACTCTAGTTTAGACAAACTTTCTTCTCATACTCGTCGTCGTGTCTTTCTCAGTTACTCTGGTACTCAAAAGGGTTATCGGTGTTATCATCCTCTCTCCCGTAAATATTTTGTTAGTGCCGATGTTACCTTCTTTGAGTTTACCTCCTACTTTTCACTCGAGGGGGAGTTGTTTTCTCATAAGGGAGAGTCTTCTCTTTCCTCTCGAGAATGGGAGTCATCTCACACTACACAAGTTCCTTTTAGTGACATGCCATCACCCATTACCTCAAATGTGTCACCACCCGTTACCTCAAGTGGCCAACAACTTTACACGTATATTAGCATTGTACTCGTCCTGGACCAGTCACTTTAGTTCCTGTGGATACTGAGCCTACTTCAATATCGGTGGATTCTAAGCATCTTGAAACATCTGTTGAAATTTATAATCTTCCCATTACTCTCAGGAAAGGTAAACGTGTGTATACTCAATATCCTATTTCTAAGTTTGTCTCATATCATCGTATATCACCTCATTTCCAATCTTTTGTTTGTGGCTTGTTCTCTGTTTCTCCTCCCACATCTTATAAGCAGGAATTATTATCACCTGACTAGAAGAAACCGATGGATGAGGAGATGTAGGTATTACAATAAAATCATACATAGGAGCTTACCTCTCTTCCACCTGAGAAGAAGATAATAGGATGCCGATGGGTGTACACAGTGAAATACTTACCAGATGGATCAATTGAGAGACTTAAGGCTCGGTTGGTAGCTAAGGGATACACTCAAACTTATGGTGTTGATTATCGCAAGACCTTCTCACCAGTGACCCGTCTTAATCCGATTCGTATTCTATTAGCGGTTGTAGTGAGTAAGTCGTAACCTTTATTTCAGTTAGACGTTGAAAATGCCTTTTTGCATAGTGAGCTTTACGAGGAGGTCTATATGGATCAACCCCTGGGTATGTTACAAGAAGTAGTGAATATTTGGTTTGTCATTTACTCAAAGCCTTGTATGGACTAAAGTAACCTCCACAGGCATGGCTTAATCGGTTTAGTTCTGCTCTTCTTAACTATGGTTTTAGACAGTCCACGTCTGATCACTCAGTTTTTGTCTATCAAACCTCTTCTTGTATTATCATTTTGATTGTATATGTGGATGATATCATCATCTTAGGCAATGACACTGAGAATATTTCTACATTGAAAAGTTATTTGGGGAAATAATTTAAGACACAGAATATTTCTTACACTATTTCTTAGGGATTAAGATTGCACGCTTCTCACAGGGGATCTCATTATATCAAAGAAAATATATTTTGGATTTACTCTCTGAGACTGGCCTTTTACGATCTCGTCCTGCTAGTACTCCAATGGTACCTTCTGCTAATTTAGACTCTGAGAGTGGTGAACCGTTCTTTGATGTTGGTAGATATCGTCGACTTTTGGGTAAGTTAATTTATCTCACTGTGACTCGGCCTGATATTACATATGCTGTTGGAGTAGTTAATCAATTCATGCATGCTCCTTGTCAACCTCACTTTGATGTGTGTCGCATTTTAAGGTATTAAAAGAATTCATCTGGTCAAGGTTTATTTTATCGACCATTCACAATAGATGTAATTGGATATAGTGATGCAAACTAGGCTAATAGTCGTTCAAATAGAAAGTTTACTTCTAGATATTGCACCTTTGTTAACGGGAATCTTGTTATATAGCGAATTCAGAAACATGTTGTAACCCGGTCCAATGTAGAAGTTGAGTATCGTGCCATAGCTCATACTGCAACTAAGATACTCAGAGTTCGTTCTTTTCTTTAGGACTTTGGTCTTTCAGTTCCAACTTCGATGTCTGTGTTAACCAACGCGGTTGGCCCAGCGGTCTTGTAGTTGGTTTCGCCCATGCTCGACCAAGGTTCGATTCCGCGTTGGCCACCTACCATGGGATTTATCCCATGACTTACCTGGGGGTTGGGTCTTGTAGGGTGGTCCGAGTCCCCCGGG
>JAVXUM010170785.1:0-12011 GCA_035590655.1 Pouteria glomerata
CAAACAAACACTTCACTATTGTGGGTCCCACGGATTTGTAATCCAATCCCATGTTATAATCCATCAAACAAACATGGTGATAGTGTTTTGTTTGAATTACCCACACACCCGCCGTCTCTTTCTCCAATCCAAAATCACTTCCCCCTCTCTCTATATATATATATATGTCTCTCTCTCTCTCATCCGGTGAAATTCATCCTCGCTGCCACCGATGCCTCTCATTGACGCGCCTCCCGCCGACGTCGCCCGCCGATTGCATCAACAGGTATCTCGTCTTATGTGCTTCTCTTCTCTCTGTACTTCCAACTAAGACAATGTATATATGTACATATGTATATATAACTATGATGAGATTTAGGAATTGAATAAGGTTTTTTTTTTTTTTTTTGAATTCTTGCATGTTATCAAATTTGTAATTAATTAATTAATTTTGACAATCCAATTTGCTCGATCTAGTAGCAGAAACTTGCTCTTCGAGGTCATCTCGGCAATGACTAATGTCTTTATTTCTTTATAAAACTAATAACCATGATGAAAACAAGATGTAGTAATGGAGAGTCCTTTTAAATGAATTTTTCTCCTTAATTTTTGTAACTATTGGAAACAAGAAAAAAAAAAATCATAAACAAGCATGTGCACGCATTCCCTGCCATGCTAAAACCACAGTAGATCTATTATAGGTATGAATCTTAACAATTGACGTTACTACACTTATTTATTATTTATTCTTTTAATATTTAAAAACATAATCATTATTACAACTAATACTACTCCTTCTAATTGTAGGTGGCGTGCCAAACTTACGTTGACCGCTTCCTGTACTCTGCAAGAGTATAGGGATTAGTTAGATATGATGATGGAGTTCTAGACGACGTGACAACCATATTCAACTGATCTACCCATACCCGTACGAGACCGCGCGATTTGGTGGGTAGAGTCCCCCTTATTTGTTATGACGTAGTGGAGATGTACTTTTTGTTTTTTTGTTTTTTTTTGTAAGTAAGTATAATTTAGATTTAATGGGAGCAAATGTACATGTACATAGTTAAGAGGGCATACCCTCTTTACAAAATTTAAATACAAAAGTACATGCCTTAGTCATTACATAATCTCAAGTTGGAATAAGCTGCTCTAAGGTTCCCAAATTGCATGATTCTAACTCTAATTTCATTTCTAATTCGTTGTATAATACCGTGTGTAGTAGAGGAGAGTCCCTTGAAGATCCTTACATGTAATACCCTAGATTCTCAAGATGAATGTAAATATCATTTTGAATCGATCTTGGATAAGCTTAAGTGTTTAAGAGGTGGCTTGAACCCCTAACTAGGTTTTGGATGCAAACTTTGTTTCGGGAAAAGAACATATTGAGGATATATTTTAACCTAGAAGAAAACTAAGGTACTAGGAGTTCAACGAGTAGTAAGTTAACAACCTTAGCCTTCTAAATTGGCTTAAATGGTTGGAATTAATTTTAGAGGTTAAAAGAAGTTAATAGTGTTAAGTGTACAAATCAAGTTTTAAGTGAAAGAGGGACATAAAGGGAATAAGTGCAAAAGATGGAATTGTTCTCCAAAGTGGCCATCCATGTAGTTACCAATTAGTCCAACTTGGTCCAACTTTGACTAACAAATGAAGACAAAGAAAGATGTTGGAGGAGCTTGGAAGACATTTGACTTGGTTTAGAATGGTTTGGCCAAATGTGATGGTTGAAGTGTGAAGCTTTTGTCTTTTTTCATCTTCGTTCAATTTTGACCAAAGTAAACACCTCAATTTTGACTTTCGTTTACTTACATATGTCTATATATATACGAGGAAGAAACCAATTCGGGTGAAGAGGAAATTAGCTAGCTGAATGCATTGTTTTTGTCTTCATTAGTGTGTTGTCTTCTTTGGTGTTCACAAGTCAATTAACATTAAACATGGTAGGTCCCAAACATTTAAACTTGGAAGACTTATTGTTCATGTGTATATATATGCTTGGTTGAATTGATTAATAGGTGGAGGCTTGTGATTGGGAAATTGAATTAAAATTGGGCAATGGAATTGAAATTGAATTGGCATTAGAATCTTCCACTCGAGAGCTCCAAGCATTCGGCCAAATTCCTTTAAGTGTGACTTGGAGAAAAGACCAACATAAGAAACACTTTAGAGCTAAGAAGAGGAAGGCTCGGCTAAAGGAGGAAGAGAAGAAAAAAAGAAGGAAAGGAAGAGGAGGAGAAGACGAAGAAGGAGGAGAAGGAAAAATTAACAACCTTAGTCAGCTTCTATGAATTTAGCTAGCTTTTTTCCACCTTTTGAACATGGTTTTGTTGTAAAGAACTAGATGAAGTTCTTGAGAAATTAAAATGAAAAACTTGAATCTTTTTAGGGGTTTTTGGTGAACTTAGTTCAAAGAGAAAGGAGGTGGGAGAAGAGGCTTGAAAACACCAACTTGAGCATTAGAAGACCTACTCACTTGCTCTTGAAGTTTTTAGGATTTTTGGCCAAATTTGAGGTAGGGAAACTTTTCTACTCTCCTTAATATGTATTTTATTGCATGAGATGTAACATTTGTGGATTTGGGCTTGTTGGAGGAAAAATTTGCCAACTTAGGTTTGTTGAAGCTGTTTGTATAAATTATGGATGTTTTGATGAATTATGAGGATTTCATGATGCTTGGATAAATTGTGATGGTTGGAAGTTATTTTGATGCGAATTTGGGATGAATTAGGGTTTTTGGAGTGAGTTGTAATAAAGTTTGGTAAAATATTATTTTGGACGCCCTAAACACCCAAAATTGCACCTCCTTATGACTTATGTAAAAATCTGAAATTTTTGAGCTTGGAAAACTATTTTGGAGGCCATTTTAACCTTAAAAACTTTGTGGAAATGTGTATGAAAATTGGCTAGTTGTTACACTCAAAATTTTTAAGTTTATGGCACTATAAAGTGAACACAAGAACATGCTTCAAATCTGAAATTTTTGCACTTTAATCCCTCCCTAAATTAGTGTTCTAGCATGTTTAAAATGATGTATTTAAGTTGAAAATGGCTTGGTTAGAGTGGTATTGTGTTGCAATATTACTAAAGTGTTGTAACCACTTGAAATGCACAAAAGAGAATCTAAAATGTCAAAAAAATTCTGCAATTTCTTGGTTTACCAAATCTGACATTTTGCAAGCTTAACATGAACTATATGAGTAGGAGAATGTGTGGTTAAATGGACATAATGTTATGAGTTTACCAGATACACTTTCGAGGTACTTTTGGGTCAATGTAGTTGATACATGCCTAAAATGTAACCTAACTTTAAGAACTTAACAGAAAAGAAATGAATAACGTGATTGTGTGGCCGGGTGTAGTGGGATATGAAAAATAGGAAGGGTCTTGAGATACCCTTGGGTTGAGAGTCCAGAAACTTGCGCAGGGTTGGCTTTCATGCCACTAGGTTAGTAGCCTATAAAATGATTAAGCTGTGTATCCTGATTTGTCATGACGTATCGTCGTCCTGGACGGTGATCCTAAAGCACGATTCTTTAAGTACCCAATCTCCGATGATTGTGTGCAAGATTGTTGTGAAATGAATAAATTTAATGGCGACCTAAAGTTAATGTAAAAGAACCGAATGTTGGAGGTTGTAAATGGGAAAATCGAAAGGTTATATGTGGTTTATACTCTGTGGACTTTGATTTGTTTATGTGTTTGTGGTCTTTATTCTTGCACATTTAATATGTTTATTATTTGCATTATATATATATTATGGTGAGTAGCATGAGCACACGTTGTCCGTACTCATGTCCCTATAAATGTCATTGCAGGACCCACACAGGAGGACTAGGCGTGCTCAAAACATAATTAAGGGATGTGCATAGCACCTCAAAGTCTTGATTAGCTCAGTTTTGTTGTATTTTGGTATTATTTTTTATTAATGTATATTGCAAAACAAACTTGTAATGAAATATACAATTATTTTTGGTTTTGAAAATGTAATGGTCTTAAGGCCGGGATATGTAAAACTAATGGATTTTCATTTCATTATTTTCTTTACCGACATTTGGATTGTTTACATACTTATGCTCGTTAGTATAAGTTCAAATGTATAGCCCCTGTGTATGTTAATATTCCTAGTGGTGGATTCGTTGCATAGTTAGTTGGCAGCGTGATTATTATGGGCAGGTTTAATTGTTACAGGTCCAGGTTTTAAACTAATTAGGCCATTATCTAGTATGAGAGGTTTTGTGGGTCCATTACGTGACTGTTGCACCGCTCTGATATTCTTTACCCGATTAGTCATCTTATGTATGTTTATCACTCACTCCTCAGGTCCCTGAACTCGGGGCGTGACATTACATTTCTTTCTATCCATATATTATAAACCATGGCCACCCAAGCTAGTTTGCAGATGATGCTCTTGGGATTCTTCTTGCTGAAACTTCCAACAACCCAAGCTACTTTTTGTGCCTAGCTATTCCTTTGTCTTCTAAATCCACAGAGCAGATTAATTTTGACCTATACTTGTCATGAGAAGGAGCATTCAAAGAATAGATGGTTAATGGATTCAATTACTTGATTGCAAAGCACACAGGAATCATCAATTAGTATTTCCTTTTGTGCGAGTTTATCTTTTGTCAGCAACTTATTCTTTGTGGCCATCTACAATACAAAGCTATGTTTAGAGACGTGCTTTAGTAACCAAACCAATTTGTGCCAAAGAACTTTCTGGCGAGGCTGTCTGATTGCTTTCCTTATAGAAGCCAGCATGTATCTTCTATTCCTAGAAGTTACCCACATGAATTGATCATTCTCTGTAATGTTGGTAGGGGCTCATTAGAATCAAATATTTGTTTTTAGTTCCCAGGCGGTAGAAGACAGCCAAGCCCATCGTCTATCTTTAATTACAACTAAAACCTTGGAGCTGATAGGGAGTGCAGAATCGCATGTAATTCTTTGCCCAAATTTGGGTATCAATGGAGCTTGAGAGTGCCAATTGTTATACCATAAGAAGGTTGTCTCTCCATTCCTAATTCTATATTTGGAAATTTTAATGGCAACTTGTCCCTCCATTTCTCCATGTCCAAGATGAATCTGCTGGAACCTTACACTGCCAGAAGTCCTGGTTCTTAAGCAGATACTTATGGCACCAATGAGTCCATAAGGAATTCTTCCCTGAGCAGAAGACCAGATATGGCGTAACATGGCTACAGTATTCCATTCGACAATTCAATAAAGCCAAGTCCTCATTTTTTTAATGGGCAGCATATATCTTCCCAGGCAACTTTGCCTCCAAACTTCTTCATTTCTACACCTGTTCATAAAACCTTCTGATTATTTTCTCAATAGCATCACATGTTCTCTTAGGCAGCATGAAATGGAGACTTCAATAAATCTAAAAGCTAAGCAGGACTGATTTGATAAAAAGTAAACTTCCAGCATAGGTAAGAGATTTATTAGCCTAGCTAGCAATCCTTGCATGTAGTTTATCATTGATGGGTTGACAATCTTTGTGAGTGAGCCTTATTTGAGACCAGAGATACATCCAAGTATTTGACAGGTAGTGAACTCAGTTGGTATCCCAGGATAGAACAAAATTGATGTTTCTCGCTTTTTTTTAGTCCAGCAATGTACTTTCCAGAGCGCATCATGCAACAGTTTGGAATGATTTAGGAGGAGCCACCTACATGTGATATGAGCCTTGCTTTGCATACACTCGATCGATGAGCCCGTGTGGGGACTCGCTGGGATGTCCACCATCAAGCGCATATCGTGGTGTGGGAGGATTAGCTGAATAGGGTAGTCATAGCTGACCTATCTGTCGGCCGAATTGCACCGAATGATCCATTGCATCGAATGATCCATATATGCGGTGGTTAGTGATTTTTTAGTAAATAAATAAATAATATTATTTTTTTTCAGTATAATGTAATCTATAACAAGCATCTAATATCGTTAATCGTATGTTTACAAGTGGAGACTGCTATCAAGGCCACTTAGATAGCGATAGATTTTCTAAGCTGTAGAGATTGGAATGAGGTCCGTTGCTTGGCAGAGACGATGAGGGACATCGGTCGAAGGATGATTGCAGCCATAGATGAGGAGTATCGGTTGGACAAGTCTATATGCTTAGCGAGATCATCATCACCACATAATGTTAGACCATCATCATCCACCAAAGCTAGACCATCCACTTCAGCAGGAGTCGGACACTTCAATTCTCCAGGACTCTCACCATCTACTTCGACCATGCCACCATCACCTATTATTAATCCATATCATCCATTAGAGAGTATTGGTGACTACACAATAGTCATGGATGATGTAGGTACTATGCAGTCACCACCATTGCAGCTGACACATTCAATTTCCACCCTTAACATATCACCACCACAATAGCAGGACACCACAGCACCTCTTCCTTTCAGACACTATGGTCGGAAGAGGGCTAGGGCTCGTTTCAACTTGAGTATACACCCTCTAGCCTATTTGAAGTTACCTCATGGCCCACCATCTCAGTCGCAACCTGTAGCCCCCCAAACCCAGCCACATGTGGAGGTGGGACGGAGGAAACCCCCACGTAATAGAAAGGTGCCTACTTATGGGACAGAGTAGGCATCTTTTACTAGTATAATGTAATATTTTATAAATTACACATCATTATCATAACTTTCTTATTCATGTTAATGCTATAATTCAAAAGTTGGTTTACATGGATTTATTATTTTTTTTCCATAATGATGCGGATTTATTATTGTGTATGGCAAATCTTATTTCATGTTTGCAATAGTTTGTGAGCTTAAATTTGTCTTAGGTATATGTTTTGCTGTTTGAGAAGTTTGAACAGGTTATGGAGAAAGGGTAAAAGCAATGTAAAATAGTAGTAAGGGTGGAAGAGAATAGAGGAAAATGCTATTAGAGATGGCGTTTTCTGCCAAGGCAAAAACGCTATATGAGTTAGCGTCTTCAAAAAACCAGAAAATGCTATACCAAGCAGCGCATTTGCATTTCCATTGCTACAAAACACTGTTCGGAATAGCGTTTTCATTAACCGTATTCTATAAATTTTTTTTAATTGGATGGTAAACGCCATATATTTTATTTAAATTACTATAAAACAAAAAAAATTTCCTAAACAGTTTTATAAGGACCACAAGTTGTTTTTAAGAAGTAGTGGGTTCCATTTTGCAAAGAAAAGGCCCATTTCTTCTTAATATTTGGAGAATTATACTTAATATCTACAATTTTTAAAAATTATGTTATCTCTTTTATTTTGAAATATTATTCATATAGACCTTTTTTTTTTTATAAAATCAATAATTAAAACTTAACATAAAATATCAAACAAATCAAATTTTAGATGCTTTTTTTTTTCCCATTCTTATCTTACGTCTCATCAATTTTCTTTAGAAAAATTCTCAAAAACATTTTTATTTGACTTGTTTTTTTTTTACTTATTTTTAGAGATTTTTATAAAGAAAATTGATAAAAATATATAATAATGATGGATAAAATAGGAAAAAACCTAAACTTTTTACATTTTCTATTAAGTTTTAATTGTTAATTTTATCGAAACAAATTTAATGTTAACAATATTTCAAAATAAGAAACCCAAGTATAATTTTTAAATATTGTGAGTGCTGATGTATTTACTTAAATGTTAAGAGAAAATAAATGTAATTTACCAAAAAATGGCTTGCTCCTATTAGTCACTAATTCAAGTATCCTTAAAGCAACTTACGGGATTACTAGATTATTTAATTGCAGTGTTTCAAGAATCAGTTTAGGTGCACACAAATTAATTCGAATATTCTAAGTATTAAAAAAAATATTCTCACTCCTTCCTAACGCAAGTTAGCTTTAGGCTAGTATTTATCCCACTTAAAAAAAAAAATAATATTCTCCTCATTTCCAATGCTAGTTAGCTTTAGTTTGGTATTCATCCTACTTAAGGATGTCAATGAAATAAGTATAAAAAGATACCCAGCTCGACTAAACTGGTTAAAAATAATTAGAAAATATCCTAACAGGATTCAACGAGTTTGGGATTAAAATTCAATAATCATATGAGTTTAGGACGAATTTAAAATTTACCTATAAGGGATCCAATATTCAGTACCTTTTTATACTTGTAAGGTATTTGCTATATACTCATTTAATATAATATAATCTAATATGTAATAAACATTTAAATAATTACAATTTTGTTACTAAAATAAAATTAATTAAACTCTAGGGCTTATAGCTATTTAATATGGATTATTGTCTGATATTTTACATTTTGAAGTGGTTGTTAAGGGTTCATTTGGCAATTATTTTGTTTTCAGTTTTTTATTTTTATCTTCATTTTTTGACAATTGTCTATGAAAACTCATTTTACAAATTTATTTTTAATTTTCAAATTTTAAAAAATGAAAACCATCTTGAAAATTTTTAAAATTTATGAAAATAAGAAAAATGTATTTTCTCAATTTTTATTTTCTTTCACAACCATTACTAATCACAACTATCACCTACCATTAATTGCCATTGTCTACTAATCACCACCTCATAAATCTCTGGTCGTCGCTAATCGTCGCCACCCCTCACCCACTTACTACTGCCAACCACTATTGCTGCCAAACACTACTGGCATCCCCACCCTTCTTTGGTTTGATAATGAAATTGTATTTTGTGATAATAGATTTTTTTATTTTTATTTTATATAAAAATATATTAAATATAATTAAATTATTTTAATTAAATTATTTTTTTAAAATAAAATATATTAAACATAATTTGTTTTATTATTTTTATACATAATTTAATAAAATATATTTCATGTTAATTAAATTAATTAATTTAATTAACTTAAGGTTTAATTAGTTAATTAAATTTAGTTATTTTAATTCTATTTTGATTAAAAATAATTTAATTCAATAAATAAAATATATTAAATACAATTTAATTAAATTAATTAATTAACTTAAATTAATTAGATTTAATTAATTAATTGATTATTTTTATTAAAATAATTTAATTAAATAAATAAAAATATAATTAAAATAATTTAATTTAATTAAATAACTAAATATAATTAATTAATTTAATTAACAAGAAATATATTTTATTAAATTATTTTTAATAACGTTGTTTGTCTCCTATTTTTAATCTCGACATACTTCGTTGTCCTATTTTAAGTGCTTGGTGTCTGATACTCTCTTTTAGTGGAAATCTTGGATCCACCCTTGATCTTACCCTTATGTCCCCATGCCGCCCTCGTAACTCCATTGCCTCAGTTTGGTGGTATACATTTTCAAAATACAACCAGCATTAATACTCGAACATTAATTAGCAATATCATATTTGAGTATAGCTCATCAATCCCCGTATAGCCCACCCATAACATTTCGCATTTTTCAGTAATGTCACAGCAGGCATACAATGAAATCATATACTCTAGTTATGCTTTTATACAAAAATATTAGATTTCAATTATAAGAATATATCACGCCCCTAACATAAATGTCCAGAACAGACAGTATAGGAATGTAGGAACTAATAAAAATATAAATAGATTTATACTAAGGTCAAGTCATGATACAATAATCATAATTAGAACATTTAATATTGTTCCTCATATCCATATTAAATAAGTATAATAACATCATAAACATTAATATAGCCACACCCTGGTGATATTATCCAAGATTTACATAACCGAAATAAACATTCATATCGAGCCCTCATTCTTGGCCACATAGTTATAACACCAATAACCATTTTCTTATTTAAGAGAATAAACACAATTATTATCATCCACAGTATAGAGCGGACTTAGACTACTCAAACCTAAGCTACCTACGTCCCACCTCGGGAATCAGGTCTCCGTAATTCCCAATTTAATATCTAGTTATCACAACTAATACATTATTTATAAATCAAATATAAATATCATTATAAATAACCATCTCAATCGGTAACAACTATCCGTGCATGTTTCAATCTCCATCTATTCTAACCTTATTCTGGGACGGGTGACACTTAACCAAGCACGTGGGGTGACCGACCACACCGTTTTCAGTGCTTGTGGTAAACGCATATATATCTAATATAAATATCACATGTGGGGAATCGTGTTACACCCCCACATGTGTAAGACTTAAGGGAACCATATTACACTCCCTGACCCTTCTGCTAGAGAACTGTGTTACACATCTAGTCAGGCATCTGCTTTGCTCAAGCAGGGTATCACTCAGGAGAACCGTATTACACCCCCTAACCCTTCTATTAGAGAACTGTGTTATATATCTAGTCGGACATCTACCTATCTCAGGTAGGCATCTGCTTATCTCAAGTAGGTACCCAGCTACAGTCCAGGGAATCTTAAAATCAATATATATATTTCATATTTACCTCCCAGCTCTACATGACTAAACTCTAGTCATATATATCAACTGGGGATCGTCTGGTATTTTCAAAAACTAAATTTTCTCATTTTATAAAAATTATAGATCCCATCAGTATGTATATAACACATACCTCAGCATGATACATAATAACAAGGCTCTCCAGGCCGATCAACACTCATCAAACCAACTAGATGAAGAAATCTTAGCCCCAGTACACATGATATACTTTCTCTCGTAATTAAACATTAACAAAATATAAAAACACATTTACATCCATCTCTTAGATGATTTGAATCTATTTTATCCATGGAAAATATACATAAATAAGTTTGGGGAGACAAAATATGCATTAGGAGCCAAAAGAATAAAAAAATAGCCTAACCTAGCCTTGGCGGCCTTGACACCCTTTTGGCCGGTCCAGACGCTAGCCCGGTCCGGACACCCCTTTGGCTGGTCCAGACGCTAGCCCGGTCCGAACACCCCAATCGGGTGATCCGAACCACAGCTTCCCAAACCCAATTTTTGCTCTATTTTTGACTTAATCCGATCATAATTCGCCCAATCCAAGCTTAATATCAACAGTAAATCATATAAAATTGTTCACACATATAAATATAATGTTTCCACAACTTCAATTTGAGGAATAACTAAAAAACATGCAAGATCTATTAACATATACGCATATATACCTACACAGACACATATATACACACATACATATATATATATAACTTTTTCCACACTTATCCAAATTATGCGTATATCTATACGAAAATGATCTCTATGACATCTAGAACATGAATCTAACTCTTACTTACCTCGAATCTAAAAAAACGGAGAAAAAAGGTTTGGCCTCCAAACTTCAAGTTTTGATATCTCCCTCCTTAGTTTGAATCACGGAAAATGAACCGTACCACGTCGATCACCGTGTCGAGATCTCCCTAGATCAACTAATTTCTGGCTTCTAATCTCTTTCTCTCTACATTATTTCTTTCCCTCTCTCCTCTCTCTATCTTCTCTCTCTTTTCTCTTTCTCCCTGTTCTTCCCCTGGTAGCCAACCCAAAAAGGGAAAAAGAAAAGAAGAAAATGAGAAAAAGAAAGAAATAAAGAAAAGAAAAAGACAAGAAGAAAATAGTTGGGCCCTTGGCCTAGTTCATCCAACCTAATACTACCTCGGGCTTAATCTAGCCCAGGAAATTATAATAATCCACTTAAATTAAAATTAAATATTTTATTTACTCAAAATAGTACATAGGCATCCAAATTTAAAATATTGGGTGTTACACACTCCCACCCTTATAAAAATTTTATCCTCGAAATTTACGTAACACCATTTAATCAGAAAACAAAGATGGCTCTTTCACCCGTATAACTGACTCACGCTTCCAAGTAGATTCCTTAACTCCATAGTGTCACCACAACACACGAACTAAATGAATGGTTTTGCCACACAGAACCTGTTCATGCCTGTTCTCAATCTGAACTAGCAGATTCTCAATGGTCATATCTTGTTCAATGTCTAATTCCTCCTAATTAATGACATAAGAATGGTCTGGTATATACGTCCAGAGCATAGTGATTGAACAGCAATATTGACATTAAACCATGATCATATGTATACTTTAGAGCACTTTATCTTCACATATACT